>APFE030612087.1:25246-37266 GCA_000404065.3 Pinus taeda | reverse complement strand
ATCCGACATTGCAGAACAACTCACACCAACAAAACTAAACCCTGAATGCATGGACCATGCCACAACTGATTCGATCATGGACACACTGATTAAGAAAAATCACCATCAGAAGAGCCAACTATATCGGGTTGTGAAAGATGGCCAAGTCCTGCACCAAGGCAAGTGGCTCACTAGAGACCAAGTTTAGCAGAAGTTTCCCTATCTCATGGAGGCACTCAACGTAATGGGGACCATTGCTTCCTAAGGAGGGAGTACTGATCCAGGTGGATATTAGTGGCCACCTATTCCAATTGGACCCCCACCATTGTTTCCTTTCAGTTTCCTTAATTGTAGCACAACTTACTATTTTTGGCATTTTTTCAAGTCCTAAACTTCCGGAGCCATTTTAAGGGACGAAAATATGTTTTTAGGGAAAACGGAGAGACTAAAAATTTCCCAAAGAAACTCACTTGTGTGTGTTTGGCCTCCTCTTTGATATCTTTGAAATGAGGTATTATAATAGCCAAACAAAGATCGTATGCCAAAGTCACGACCTCAGGAAGTTGATGTACCAATTTACCTAAACGGGGCCAACACTTTTGGTGCTTCATCTCCTAGGGTTAGGTTTTTGGTTGTTTAGGGTTTTCCATTATTTCTCAATAATAAATAAGCCTTTGAGCCTCATTGTAACATAGTTTAGAGGCATTTAGTTGCCACATCTCTTCTTAGACATAAGCTACCATCGCCCGAGCTAGTTTATTTCCATTATGTTTGTAAGCATATTTTAGTATCTAATATTAATGAAATGAAGTGTTATTTCTAATGCATCTCTATATTTGTGGTTATATTTGTGATTTCTTGCGTTCCTATTTAAGTTCAGATCATCAAGGCTTAATGGCATTATTCTTTAGGCACATCCTTGACCCTATTGAATAATTCTGCAATTCTTTCGTCATTGTAAGTAATGCATGATCTAGGTTTCCATGCCCACATTTCTTATGGTTGTTGTAAACTCTTTGGTTGGCCTATCTCTCGACCTTTATTGTTTTTCTCAAAGATGGAGAGTCCATGTCTCCATTCACCTCTCAATGGGAACTCTTCAACCTCCTATGTTTGCATGGTGGATTTGGAATTTCAGTTGGACCCCAGGGCTTACACTGATGATTCACTTCTCATGCAGGGTTCTATACTTTTTCTCAATCCACAAGTCACTCTAGTCAAACTCCAAGGTCAAAGTTGCTATCTTATTGGATTTCAATGGATAAATATCTCATAATTATAATTTATTTTCCATATTGATAGTCAATGGAATCACACGGATTGAAGGATCATTAGTATCTACGGCCAAAGATATGATGATGTGGCTCCTGAGTGTCCTTTATCCCCTGTTATTCTACCAATGGCCCCTTCAACGGATTGCTTTGCTTGATTGGTGTCCTAAGTTTGTTCTGATTATGGACATCATAGTGACTTCGGGATCTGATAAGGGGATGAAGCCCCAGGTTAATGGGTGCTGGTTCATCAGCTATGATAGGAAGGCATCTACAATTTGAGGTTCAAGGGCTACTAGTTTTCATGTTCAGTCAGAGAATATTCTTAGTGAGGTTCATCTACTGTTAGACCATGAGTGGAACCTCTAGGATCTAGGTAATGGTCATTGGATCCAACACTTCAGTTGGCAGGAGGCGCAATTCAAGGTTTGAGGTTCGAGGGCTACTAGTTTTCATGTTCAGTCGGAGAAGATTCTTAGTGAGGCTCATCTACTGTTACACCATGAGTGGAACCTCTAGGATCTAGATAATGGTCATTGGATCCAACACTTCTGTTGGCAGGAGGCGCAATTCAAGGTTTGTGGAACAACGTTGCTCGTGGTTTTTCGATAGAGCCACTCTGCATGGCTAATTTCCCAAGGCACTATGGGTGGAACCCCCAGGTTATTATGCAGTGATTACTTAAGTTCAAGTTGATTATAGGTGGTTTGTTTTTGTATAGAGGAATATGAGAGGTCTCCTTTTTAGATTGCATAGCTATGTTGCACAGAGCCTTTGTGTTTACCATCTATTGGAACTCCTAGTGGATTTTGATATTGATTTCTTTTTATGTGTTAAACTTATTAAGCAAGGGATATGTAATCTTAAGATTCTCAATCTGTGCTACTAGGTTGGTTTCCTAATGGGCAGGCCAGTAGCACAAAGTACTATCTCCTATAATGCCCTATTTCGGTAATAAAATGAAAAAACTTACACATGAAAAAAGAAATGTGTTTGCCAAGTAAGGATTTAAACTATATATTGAGGCAACAAATCCTAAAACAACTTTAGTTGGTAATCAATATTGGAGATTAGAAGATGAATTGGGTATCCAAGAAGGGATAGTAAATCAGTATAAACAATATCTTCAAAAACTTAAGAACAATACCATAAGAATAAATTCAAAGGCAAATTAAATTATATGGTCTAAAAAGAAGGCCTCAAGAACATATACTATAAAATAATTAGGTTACGAGGCATGAATGGAAGAAAGGTAGGAAGAATAAAATTTTTGGTGATGGAAAGTAGTTTGGAAACTTACATGACCCTTCGTAACATTTATCTTCTTAGGCTAGCCTTGGCAAATAAGGTTGTAACATTAGATACTACAAAAGGAGGGCATAACAAGGTATAAGTTGGTGCATCGTATTTAAAAGGGAGGATGACATATTGATCATTTGTTTGTGCATTTCTTATTAGAAAACGAAATGTAGGAGGAGACCTTAAAATTTGTGGATGGTAAAGGTAATTGGGAAAAAAATATTTTGCATCAATGTTGGGAGAAATGACACAAGGGTAGGGCTATTAGAAGCTATAAATTATTGCCTTTCATAGTGATATGGGTAATCAGGCTTGTAAGATGGTGGGCTTCAACTTTACAACAAAAATGATACCCTCATGTAGCTGCCAACTTTAATTATCAATCCATGGTTCATACAAACTTTAGAGGTGTTGTGCACTATATGTGCAAACCGAAATCATTTTCCTTATTGTGAAACTATATTTAGTAATGATTCTAGATAATGATGGAGCCAGTGACACCCTGGGTCTCACTCTTATAATGCAGGTGAAGGGGAGTGTACTAACAATTCATGGATAATACTTAAATTATGGAACCTATGTATCCTTAGTTGCAAATAAATCCAACCAATGCTTCAAAGAAACCCTATTCTACTAATTGTATCTTAATTAACTTGAAGAAAGTAAACTATTGGAGAAAGGAAATGCTATTGTCTAATAAATTCATGGAAAATAGAATTCAAACATAGATTCCATTAACAAGAATTGGAAGAGGCCTATCTAAATCATAATTACCCTTTTGTTAAATATCATGCCTTGGTTACATTAGTTGTGGAAAATATATGTATTGTTGAGTGAAGAATATGCCGAAAGATAGAATTTTGCACCATTATATAGGAACGATTATAAACCTATAGAAAACTCTACTATGTTGTAGAAAAATTGCACAAAATGTTAAAAAGAGTTGTGAAAATAATAAAATGTCTTTCTTTTCATGCACTTACATGATTTAAACTACCACAAGTAAAGCAAATCAAATCTATACTTCTATAAGCCACTATGTTATGAAATCAATCTTTTAACATGAATGTAAATAACCGTGTTCTAGAAATGTCTATAACAACAATTTATGAATAAATGTAAAATTATAAAGAGAGATACGAAAATAAGGAATGATACATAAGGTTTATTTGATTCCTTTGAGTGGTCCCTCCCCAAGGGAATCTAAGAATCTAAAGAAGATCACCAATAGCCAATTGAATAGAAATATTACCCCATTAAAATAATAGAACATAATACATAATCCAAGAGGTATAATTTAGCTAAAAGTCAAGCCTGAGGTTATAAGAAAATCCTCAACAAAAACTAATTCAATTTTGGGTTTCAAACCCCCTCTTTATAAAAAAAGAATAGAAGAAAACCCCCCTTAATAGGTGGGTTGATTCCCTCCAAAATCGTGAGATTAAGGGGATGCTCCCTTCCATAATAATTGCAATAGGAAAATCCAATCTATAGGTGGATAAGGTGTATTTGGTGAACTCAACAAAACCTATCTTGAGTGATAGTTACCTTGAGAGTAGGATCCATGCTTTCTTGTGAGGCTGTTGATGAAATGCCTTTCATAGTATATTTTCATATTTAATGCACTACTTATACCAAACACAACAAAATCATGAGCATGTCCATACTAATTGAGCAACTTACTCAACCCATGATTAAACATGTAAAACATAAAAAAATGCACATTAATTGAGGTCAAATTGTATGTGTTTAGGTAAAAACTATATTGTAGATGGGCCTATAGAATTCTCATTAGAAGAGCCATTCATCCTCCTATCTTAGAGTGTTGCACATCATTGTGCAACTATACCTCTTCAATCTTGTTGTTATCTTTTTGTTGTTCTTGGTCATGTAGCTTCTTACATTCTTCATTGTTATATCAAGTCATGTATCTAGTGAAGTATAATTTGTGATAAAAGCCTAATGATTCATGTATTTCATTCCATTCCTATTCCTCTCTATCTTGGTAAAATTCTACTTTTGGTTTGAGCAAGAGTGGTGGGAAGAACCTCAATATAACCCATTTTGTACCTAATCTATGCACTAATTTCTTATATAGCAGTGTCCTTTCTATATCAACCTACATGTTGTTAGGAGTGTGAAATTCTCTAATATGATAGGGAAAATACTGCCATATCCTTTGATAGGGTATCTTGATCCCCCAATTGCTTGAGTGTATCCTCTAGATGTGATATAACCTCTTCTTGTCTCCTTTTCCATACTGGGGCCACTACCTAAACCAAAGATAATATATCATGAGCCCACAATATATTCTTTGGTTTGGGGGTATTTTCTATTATGAAAGGGATTGGGATAACTCTTCCTCTTTATAATTTTTCATCTGCTTAGTTCTCAATTCTTCATGTTTAAGCCACAAGGCTAAGGCCATCAGTTACACGGCTCCCATATAGGATTTGGGATTATAAGTATTTGGTCGAGAAATGATAAAATTGTGGAGGTAAAACTCACATAGCCTTGCCTTTTCTTCTATACTTATTTTTTGAGATACTTGTATTAATGTGCAGGGTGTTTGATCCATAAACTGTCATGGATATTCCATTGGATAGTTTGCCACATTTAAATTTCAAAATATTTACTACGAGGGTTAACTTTAGTTAGAATTTCTGGATTTATTAAATTATTGTTTCTACTTATACATGCACTATATAAAAATGTGGAAAATAGAGAAAAAACAAAAAAATCAGTCACAAAAACATAGTAACACAAGATATGATTTGGGAAACCATTTTCAGAGAAAACCCAATTGGAGGGTGAGCTTGCTCTTCTCTCTCTTTCTCTAGAAAATTTGCAAATACAAATGAGTGAGACATGTGACCCATGGGATGCTACAAAACACAAACCATCTATGTTTTTCCCTCTGCCTATTCACTCACAACTACTCTGCGCTACTATGGAACAAAATGCACTAAAATAGAATGGAACACCCTTTTCCTCCTAGTGGATTGGTTATAACACAACCCAATAGCAAACCAGGGGTTAAATTTGATCCATTCAATGCTCAATATGAGTTACAACTCAAATATTCTAGAGTATTGTTCATCGTGGTCACATGGCTAGTCCATTTTCCATGAGTAATGGGGTTGACATGGCATCCTCTCAAATCATGGAGGAAAAAACAAGAAGGTCAACATCTAGATGGCATAAATTTTTCATATGAACTATGTTGGAGGTCATTCTTGTGCTTTTAAAAATGTGTGAGTGTATAAAAAGTACACAAGTGAGTTATTTTACCCAGAAAACTTCATTAAATGCGTCAAACTATCTCCAAAAGGTTTTAAACTCCAATTCACAAAATTGGGACCTGTAAGTAAAAATTGTCTCGTGAGCTGATTCCTCCTAGTTTTCCACACTAAAAGAATAAATATGGATAAAAAATAATATAATTATCAAATTCAGATCACACCACACCTTTTCTTGAGGCTTTTAATCCCCATTTTTTTTCTTTTTAAATGAGGTGAGGAAACGTTTCCTCTTCCTTCTCCTTGGAGTACCATTTAACCTTGCTTGGAAGCTATCCTTTCAACCCAATCTGTGAAAGGTGGCATTGCCCTTGTCTTGTAGTTGTGGAACTCTTTTGAAAAATTGTATCCTTTATCAAATATGCCTAAGCATTTGGTACTAAATCCTCTATATATGGTAGGACTTGTTCCTCTTCTTAATAAAACATGGAAAACTCATATAGTTTTAGATTTTACACAATCACTACTAAATAAATGCACATGTATGGGGGAAGATTGAGTCAGTAATCATTATCTCCCACTTTTTCTGTTATCTTGAAGCGACCATATTACAAAGCCTTGATTTTATTAGAAATACCTCGTAGCCTCTCCTTGTTCGACTATAATCATACTTCGTCTCCCACTTTGAATGAATTCTGTGTAATCTGCTAATCATGCCCAACCTTATTTTTTTCTTGTAACTTCTACAATGTCCCCTATACATTTAGTGGATTTGACTGATCTTATCAACAATTTTTTCCCTTAAGGCATCACTTTTATTATCTTTCCTCACTCCTCCTTGTTGTCCATATAAAATATCTCAAGATGAAGGTGACAAATATTCAAAACAAGTTTCAAATGCGGACTTATGAATAAAAGTGTGGACTGCTATGTTATAAGAGTGTTGTATATATACCATATTTTTATCCCAAGTATTCAAATGCTTCTCATTTTAACCCCTCAAAAGATACACCAAATTCCTATTGGCTACTTCTAGTTTCCCATCTATTTTTGGATGGAATGTTGTAAACCTCTTCAACTTCGTGTCCATATTCTCCCACAATGTAGTCGAAAATGCATTGATAAATTTTGTGTCCTTTCCTGAAACGATGCTCCTTGGGATTCAAAAATGTATCCAGGTTTGTCCATAGAACAAGTTTGTTTCTTATTTATTTCTAATGGTATTATTATATGGTAAGATAACGCACATCTTACTGAACCTTTCAAATACCAAAAAAAAGTAGTAATGTCCCTCCCTAGTTGTTGGTAAATATCCCACAAATTCCATGGAAATACTTTCCCTAGGACGATTGAGTACAATAAAGGGACGATATAGACCTTGTTTCATGTTCCTAGGTTTGCTAGCATAGCGAAGCATACATACTTTTATTAACCTAGCTACATCTTCTTACATCTTGGGCGAGTACAAATATCTGTATAAGTTGGCCATTATTTTCCGAAGCTCAAAATTCTCTGCAAACTTTGAGGTGTGAGCCTCTTTTATTAGCTGCAATTACTCACCTTTAGGAACACATAACTTGTACAACCTATAGAGTAACCCATTTTGGATATGATAGTCCATTGTGATATAACCATCTTGCACTTGAATGTGGATGTGCAACTGCTGAAACACCTCCTTTAAGTCTTCATTCTTTGTATATTCCTCTTTGTATGGATCATGGGTGAAGTGATCTTTGTGGAGTAGATTTCCAAAAGTTGTACTTGATCAATAAATTCAATGTGGGTGGCCTTGAAAGCATGTTGGGAAAATTATTTATGTTTTCCTTTTTGAACTTGATCACTAAATGCAATTACTTAATAATCCCATCCACTTGCATTTCTTGGTACATTATAGCTTACTCTATGCTTATAGGTACTATAGGGGTTGGTGATCTATGTGGATTATTGTCTCTTTCCTATTATATAATGTTCCAATTTTTCACAACTTGTACCGAGGCATAGAGCTCCTTGTCATAGGTAGGGTAGTTGAGAACTACCCCTAGAAATACTTCAAAATGGTAGCATACACAAATTCCTCCTTGCATCAACATTGTTGCCATAACATACCCACTTGTATTTGTCTCCACTTCAAAGGGTTGTTGTAAGTTCGATAATGGAAGAATGCTTGCATGATTTTATTCTTTAATTCTTCAAAATCCTTTTTGTGGCCCTTCCTCAAATGGAAACTCTTGCCATTCATTGTCATGGCATGGAGTGGTGTTGCTATTGTTGAAAATGAGGATATGGATTTCCTCAAGTACTGTGCTACCCCAACAAAACTCATAATCTATGAAAAAAATGGTAGGCATAAGCCACTTCATGATGACCTCCATCTTAGTAGGGCCTACCTTCAAATCTCCTCCACCAATCACATATCCTAAATATGCCAAATTGTGATGTTCACACTCACATTTCCTAATATTTTCAAGCATATGGTGCTTCTTAATGGCTCTAGCGCCTGCATTAAATAATATATGTGCTCCTCCTAGGTAGAATTGTATAGCAATATATCATCCAAATACACAAGAACAAATTAATATAGAAAATGATGTAATATGTCATTAATTAACCTCATGAATGTAGTTGGTGCATTGCATAAACCAACTAATATGACTAAACACTCATACAAAACTTGTTTGGTTTTGAAAACAATTTTCTAGGTGTCTTCTTCTTTGGCTAGAACCTAGTGATACGTTGATGTTAATTCCATCTTGGTGAATTATTTTTCTTGTTGCAACTGGTCCAACAAATCATCTATCCTTTGCATGGGATACTCATTCTTTAACATTATTTTTTCAACACCTTATAATCAATGCACATTCACCAAGTCCTATCTTTCTTAGGCACAATTATGATGGGTGATCCACATAGTGAGGTACTTGGTCAAATGACACACTACTCCAGTAGTTGTTGCAACTTATTCTTCACTTTATTTTCTTTTACTATAGACTTCCTATATAGATCAATTTTTGGCAATGAAGAGTCTGGAAACAATTGAATCTCATGCTTTACTATCCTCTTGGGTGGTAGCGCTTTAGGCTCCTATAACACTCCATTGTATTCCTGTAGAAACTAGCCTAGTTATTGTCTCTACTCCTTAGTACACCCCTCCAAATATTCCTTTTCTCTCATTGAATCTTCTAGTGATTGAGTTTCTCTTAAAAATATTAAAGCATACTTATTGCTAGAACTGAACAATTTCTTGGATTGGTTGGCACTTACAAGTGAAATTTAGACTTTCTCTAGTGCACATTGATGGTGAATCATTTTACATCCTTGATGGGGATATATTGGTTATATCTTAACATCAAGTTTGAATCCTACATGTACATATAGGGAATCCCAAACAAAACTTCACATAAATCAAGTGGAATTGCATCTAATTCTACTTCACTAATAAAATTCACACTGCTAGCAAATTTGATTTTAGACTGTTTTTTTACCTTGATTTTTAAATCTGTATTTACGCATCCCAATGGATATGGGCTAGGATGATATTGAGATTCCTACCCTAATGTGTTGACTAGCTTTCCTATAATGAGATTCACATGTGATCCTAAGTCAAACAAAGCATTGAACTTTGTCTTCTTGACTTGTATGATATGGAGGAGTTTTTCATTTCCTTCTCTTCCCATTGTTGAAGGATACTTATATTCAACCCCTTATGCCTTGATGTATATATTATCTTCTCATCAACATTTTAGGTGATTTCCACATAATTTCTCAAATTCTTGGCCATGCATTTTTTCTTATTTGCATCTTTCTTCTAATTCTTTGGTTTGAGTTTTGGATGTAATTTCCAACAATTTTGTGCATGACAATTGATGTTATAGTGGTTGTAGTGGTTTCTAGGATGTTTACACTGGTATGTTGTGGTTGTTGCTGTATTTTTTTTCCTCCTTCCCTTTCCATTTCTTCTTTCCGTATTTGGAACTTCTTAGTGATCCTTCTGCTTCAACCCACTTGATTTCCTTTTCCAGGTACTGCACAGGTACACAAGCCTCATCCACTATTATGGGTTTGAAAATGATAACTTGATTTCATAGATGGATGTGTAGACCCCCTAGATACTGGAGGAGTACTTCAGTGTTCTTGGGAGAGATACCCAGTATTATTTCCATCTTCCTAAATTTTGTGGCATACTCCTATGCACTTTTCCCCTGCATCTTCTCGAAGTAATGCCACTAGATCCACTAGTCCTCTACATACCTGATAGGGTAGAATTTGGGATTTATGAAAGTTTTGAAATCATCCAACTTTCACTATTGGGGGATCCTCCTCTAGCCTCAAGGTTTCCATGTGGCTTTCCCACTAGGTTATGGCATAGCCCTCTAGTGTAAAACATGTGAAATAAATTTTATATTCCTCCTCTATGTGATGGACACTAAAATAAACCTATAACTACTACAAATAGTGATTAATTTTAAAGTACCAATATCACCTTAATATGGATTGATGTCAACCTTTGCTTCCCTCATAGACAAGGATTGTGAATGGTTCATGGAACTCAAACTAGGTTTTTATTTTTCGGGTTGTCTCTTAAACTCCTTATATGGTTCTTCTCAATCCCCCATTTTCCCCTTTGATCTGACCTTTGAGTTGGAACCTCTGTATTCTCTAGTTCCATGCTTATTTTCTAGAGTCACCATGAGAAGTTTCATATTATGACTGATATATCTGTGACTTGCTATTCCAACCTTACGAATCTCTCCTATGCCAGATATTGAGGGTTATTAATAGATTTTTCAGCCATGGATAGGGTTTTAATAATTTCTACTTACCAATTTGGAACCCTTGAAACTCCCCATAATACACCCAAAGAAACCTAAAATAATACCAATATGATTTGTAAACTACTACAGAACCAGCAGATCACAATCTCACCCAGAGCAGTTATGGGAGGCTACAGAACTAGGCTTTTGCAACCAAAGGGATATTCACAAAGTGGTGCCCGTGTATTGGCTTATGTTTTATATCTTTCTACAACTTCACATACATAAATAACTTCATGCTAATGATTATCTTACATAATTACTCTTATCGCAATAAATAACAGAAGACAATACAACATGTATTCTTTCATGCAATCTAGTAAAAAGCATGCATAACAATAATAACAACAATAGAGAATGAACAAAAAAAGATACGCAATACTTCACCAATACTTCTTCTTTATTGATAAGGATCTTCAATAAATTCTCCTTTTCAACCTCCACACCCAGCTGCAGGTGGTCTGTGCACTCTGTTTCAAACTCTTGGCCTCTACGCACTCAAGGAAGAAGCTTGAGCCGACAATAAAATTAGTGGTATTTGTTGGATACACATAAACTCCCCACAACTACTATGTGTACCTTCTATCCCTCAGAATGAAAATTGTGTGAAGGAATGTAAAATTTGATGAGGAGAAAGCAATGTGGTGCTCTCTGAGAGGGAGATTTAGATCCCACTAGAATAGGAGATATTAGCTCCAAAGGAGGAGCTTAAAGAAGTTGTGGAGAAGCCACAAGTAGAGGAGTAGAGAGTGGAGACATCCACTCAAGAAGTGATCCGGATTTAAATAGGAATGCAAAAAATTACAGAGATAACCATAAACACAGAGATGTAATGGAAATAATACTTCATTTCATTAATGTAAAATACTGAAATATGCTTACAAACAACAACGGAAATAAACCAGCTAGGGCGATGGTAGCTTATCGCTGAGAAGAGATGTGGTGGCTACATGCCTCTGAATTGTGTTACAAGGCCTATTTATTATTTAGAAACAATGGAAAACCCTAAACATCCAAAAACACTTAACCCTAGAAGATGAAACGCCAAACTATGGGCCCCGTTTGGGTAAATTGGTAGATCAACTTCCCAGGGTCGTAACTTTGGCATACTATCTCTGTTTGACGTGCACAATGTCTTGTTAGAAATAGCTATCCGAGAACTACAACTTTGGGGAGAGAAAAATTGGTCCATGGACCCACCAATGTTGCTCCCAGTTTTCCAAAAAAACCTCATTTAGGGCCTCAAAACGACTCCAGAAGTTCAGGACCCGAAAAATTGCTAAAAATAGTAAACTATGCTACAATTAAGGAAACTGAAAAGCTAAAAGAAACAATGGTGGGGTCCAAGTGGACTTGGCAGGTGGCCACCAATATCCACCTGGATCATTCCTCCCCCCTTAGGAAGCAATGGTCCCCATTGC
>APFE030612087.1:0-24236 GCA_000404065.3 Pinus taeda | reverse complement strand
CCAAGGTCGACTAGGGGTAGGTAGCGGGGTATAGAGGCCTTGCTTCTTGATGGTCGGTTTGGCAATGGCACAGGCAGTGCATGATCTGTTGTACTTCCTGACATCTCGTCGAACATCCGGCCAATAGAAGTACTTCTGCAGTACTGCCACCGTTTTCTCGACCCCAAAATGTCCAATAGCTCGACTATTGTGTGCTTCCCAAATAATCTTGGCACGCTTGCTTGAAGGAACATAAAGGTGACCTAAGTGGCATAACAGAGTATCTTGGAGGTGAAAATTTGGAACATGATGACCCTCCAAGAGTGTCTGGTATGTGTGGTCGAATTCTGGGTCGCTTTTGTACAAAGTGGCCAATAAGACATCTCATGCCCTCAAGAGTTGAGCACAGTGGTTAACGCCATGATCGGTGGTCGACTGAGGCAATCTGCAACATTATTGGTGATACCCTTCTTATACTTGATACTCATATGGAACTATTGCAGGTATGTGGACCACTTCTGATGGCGATCATTCTGGAATTTCCCTTGGGTCTGTATGAACTGCAAGTGTTGGTGGTCTATGTGGATGACCGTTTCCTTCCCCAAAATGTAATGCTTCTATTTTCGGCAGGCCTGCATAATGGAATAGATCTCTTTGTCATAAGTGGGATACTTCTAGACTGTTTTTGAAAGTGTCTCACCATGATATGCCACTGGATGCCCGTGTTGAGTAAGGACTGCCCCAATAACATAGTCAGAGGCATCTGTCTCGACCTCAAATGGTTGTTGCAAGTTTGGCAATGCGAGCACTGGTGCCATGCAGAGACGATCTTTCAACTCTGTGAATGCCTTATGTTGAGATTTAGACCAAAAGAATTTTGTTTTCACTCCTCCCTTGGTGACTTGACTCAAGGGCCCATCCCAACACGAACTTGCAATAGAAGTTGGCAAGACCTAAAAACATGCGAAGCTCTATCAGAGTGGTTGGAGATGGCCAATATCGAATGACTTGGATCTTGGATGGATCCACATGCACCCCCTGTTCATCAATAATGTATCCTAGATACTGAACTTGGGTCATGCCAAAAGTGCATTTCTCCAAATTGGCACATAAATTGTGTTGCCGCAGTGTTTGGAGAACTTGTCGGATGTGGTGGATGTGCTCTTCCCAACTCTGGCTAAAGATCAAGATGTCATCCAAGTATACCACTACAAATGAGTTGGTGAATGGTCGTAAGATGTCATCCATAAGATGTCATCCATTAGCCACATGAAGGTTGCAGGAGCATTCATAAATCCGAAAGGCATAACCAACCATTTGAAAAGGCCCTCCTTGGCTTTGAAGGCAGTCTTCCACACATCAGAGGGTTCGATTGGTACCTGGTGATATCCTGACCTCAAATCGATATTGCTAAATTATTTTCCCCCTTCAGTTGGTCCAAGAGGTCATCAATATATGAGATCAGGTACCTATTACGGACAGTGATCTTGTTCAGTGCTCGATAGTCAATATAGAGTCTCCAAGTCCCATCCTTCTTCTGTACCAACACAATCGGGCTCCCACGGGGTGATGAACTTGGACGGATGTGACCTTTCTGCAGCAGCTCCTGAATCTGCCTCTTAATTTCATCATTCTCCATAATGGAGCGCCAATAGATTGGTCCATTGAGTAATGGCACACGTGGGGTTAGATCAATGGAGTGCTTGACCTGACAGTGCAGAGGAACCCCTGTGGGGAAGGTGAAGATGTCCTCGTATTCCTTCATGACCTTGTCCATCTGTAGTTGTCATGTGGAGGAGCCCTTTCTGGAGGTCATGGCCATTGTCTTCTTCTTTTCTTGAGGGCGTATCATTAGGAAAACAAATTTCCCGGTTTTGGAAACGAGCTTACTGCATTGTTTTGCAGTAATCAAAGAGATGGCGATAGGCGGTGCTACCTCTGGTATCCCGTACAACTTATTTCCAAAAGTAACAATAACAACATGGGGCCTTGATTCATACATAGCATGTCACTTCCACAAGTATGGTTGTCCTAATAATACATCACAAACATCAAGGGGAGCAATGTCACACAATACCTCATCTATGAAAGGCCTGATGTTGTATGGAAGGCGACATTGTTGGCTCACGCGAAGATCCCGTCCTTGATGAAGCCACCTAATTGTGTATGGTTGTGGATGTGTTGTGGTCGGTAAGCCCAGAAGTTTCACGACCTCTGCCGAAATGAGGTTCTTTTGGCTCTCGCTATCGACAATGAACTGTAGCGGGGAGCCCTTTACCCACATCTGGGAGTGGAAGAGACGCTCCTCCTCTGGATCTTCGTGGTGGCAATGGTGGCATTAGGATCCACTCACAACACAAGTGAGTGTTAGGACAAGTAGTCACTGGTGGTCGAGTTAAAGGCTTCTGAATCAGACATATGTTCTAACTCTGAGTCAGAACCGGACAAGGGGAATGAAAAAGGGAAGAAGATCATTGATGTGGAGGTTAGTGCCACTGTGGCCACCACCAAGATCTAGAAGAATGAGCCTAAAGATTCATAGGAGGGGGAATGCCTCTTCCACTCACAGATGTTGGTGAAGGGTTCTCCGCTGTAGTTCATTGTCGAAATCAGGATCCAAAAGAACCTCATTTCAGTGGATGTTGTTAAGGGGTTGGGTGTATCAACTACAACACATCTTGAACCATACTCCATTGGGTGGCTTCACCGAGGATGAGATCTTTGTATCAGCCAACAGTGTTGCCTACCCTACAACATCAAACCCTTCATAGATGAGGTATTGTGTGATGTTGCTCCTCTGGAAGTTTGTGATGTATTATTAGGACAACCACACTTGTGGAAGAGACATGTTGTATATGAGTCTAGATCTCATTGTGTGATTATTACTTTGGGAAATAAGTTGTACAAGATACCAGAGGTAGCCCTGCCTACCTCCATCTCTTTTATATCTACAAAGAAATGGATTAATATCATTTCACATACCAGGAAATTTGTTTTCCTTATGATTCACCCTCAGGGCAAGAAGAAGATTGTGGCCACGACTTCCAAATAGGGCTCCTTCGCACATCAACAACAAATGGATATGGCCATGGAGGACTAGAGAGACATTTTTGCCTCACCTACGGGGGTACCTCTGCACTGTCAGGTCAAGCACTCCATCGATCTGACCATGGGTGTGCCACAACCCAATGGACTGATCTATCAATGGTTTATTTTGGTGAACGATGAGATCAAGAGGAAGATTCAGGAGCTGTTGCAAAAAGGGCACATCAGGCCATTCTCATCACCCTATGGGAGCTTGATTATATTGGTATAGAAGAAGGATGGGACCTCGAGACTCTGTATTGACTATTGGGTGCTGAACAAGATCACTATCCAGAATAGGTACCCAATCCCACAGATTGATGACCTTCTGGACCAACTTAGGGGGCCAAATATTTCAAAAATATTGACTTGAATTTCGGTTATCACCAAGTGCCTATCGAACCCTCAGATGTGTGGAATACTACCTTCTAATCCAAGGAGGGACTTTTTGAATGGTTGGTCATGACTTTTGGGTTGACGAATGCCCCCGCAATCTTCATGATATTGATGGACAACATATTGCAACACTTCACATTCATGGTGGTTTATTTACATGACATCTTGATCTTCAGTCAGAGTTGAAGATCACCTCCACCATATTCAGCAAGTCTTCCAAACCATGTGACAACACAAATTGTGTTCCAATCTACATAAATGCACTTTTGGCATGACCGAGGTTCAATATCTAGGATACATCATTGATGAGAAGGGTGTGCATGTGGAACCAACCAAGATACATGTCATTCGGGATTGGCCAGCCCCAAACACTCTAACAAAACTTTGTATCTTTATGGGCCTTACCAATTTCTACCACAGGTTTGTGTTGGGGTTCTCTCATATCACTTAGCCTTTAAGTCAAGTCACCAAGGGTGGAGTGAAAACAAATTTCTTTTGGTCCAAAACCCAACCAAAGGCATTTTCCAAGTTGAATTAGTGCCTATTCTCTG
Organism: Pinus taeda; assembly: GCA_000404065.3. Classification (NCBI taxonomy): domain Eukaryota; kingdom Viridiplantae; phylum Streptophyta; class Pinopsida; order Pinales; family Pinaceae; genus Pinus; species Pinus taeda. The sequence goes on along the minus strand of APFE030612087.1, from coordinate 20,226 downwards.
GACTAGTGCTCACATTACCAGACCTGCAATAACCATTTGAGATTGAGACAGATTCCTCTGATTTATCTATTGGTGCAGTTCTTACTCATCAAGGGCATCTACTGGATTGCCATAGTGAGACAATTTCAGACACAGTCTGAAAGTATCCCACCTATGACAAAGAAATGTATTCCATTGTGTAGGCCTACCATCAATGGAAGAATTAAATTACGGGGAAGGAAACGATTATCCACATAGACCACAAACCCCTGCAGTTCATATAGACACAAGGGAAGTTGTAGAACGATCACCATTAGAAATGGTCCACATACCTGCAAGAATTCCATTTTAAAATTAAGTACAAGAAAGGAAACACATATTGTATATTTCCTCAACCGACCACTAGTCATGGCACTAATCACTATGCTCGAATCCTATGGGGACGAGACTTCAGGGTGGTCGCATTTTTATGAGAGCTATCCAGAATTCAACAACACATACCAAACACTCCTAGAAGGTAATAAAGTTCCAAATTTTCACCTCCAGGATGCATTGTTATGCCACTTGGGACACATCTTTGTTACTTCAAGCGAGTGTGGCAAGAATATTTTGCAGGCGCATGACAGTCGGGTCACTCAACATTTTGGAATAGAGAAAATAATGGCAGTACCGCAGAAGTATTTTTATTGGGCAAACCTTCATCACGATGTTGGGAGGTAAATTAAATCCTCCATTGCTTGCACCATTGCAAAACCAACCATCAAGAAGCAAGGCCTGTATACTCCTCTTCCTACTCCTATTTGATCTTTGGAATCCATCTCCATGGATTACATGTCAGGCCTTCCTTCTACTAGGCATGACACAGACTTCATTTTCGTGGTTACCGATAAATTCACTAAGATGGTCATTCTAGCGGCCTGCAAGAAGAGTATAACTACAAAGGCCACTACTAAGCTCTTCTTTGAGCGAGTGTGGGTACACTTTGGGATCCCACAGTCCATTGTCTCGTATCAAGACAATAGATTCCTAAGTTCATTTTGGTCAAATCTCTGGTCGATGTTGGATACCAAACTCACTAAGTCCACGAATTTCCATCCCCAAACTGATGGCCAGACAGAGGTCATCAATAGGATGATCATACACTTTCTGTGCATGTACAACTTAAAGCATACAAAAAAATGGGATGAATGCCTCCCTATGTCTACCACATCTACAATAGAGCTCTCCACATCTCAATGGGCCACAACCCCTTCCAGGTAGGGTTGGGATTTTAGCCATTATGTCCCATTGATGTGGCCATACCATTTGCAGCTACTCAGGAAGATTCAACTCATGTTTAGTTTGAAGTTGACAGGGCTAAAAAGTTCATTGAGAGCATTCAACACATCCGCTAGTAGGTCCATGATTTATTGGACAAAGCCAATGCTAAGTACAAGCAACGCCATGATTAGCATTGGTGCCGCACAAGTTCTAGGTGGGCAAAAAATGTTGGCTACATTTGCAGAAGGAACGCCTCGCTGGAATCTACCATAAGCATCACTCGCTCTGATATGGGCCATACACCATCACCAAGGCTATAGGGGATAACACGTTCAAGCTAAACATTCCACTGTTCCTTGGTTTTCACCCATCATTCAATGTAGACTGCCTTCGGTCATACTTTCCACCATTGGTGAACATATCCGACATTGCAGAACAACTCACACCAACATAACTAAACCCCGAATGCATTGAACATGCCACAATTGATTCGATCATGGACACACTGATTAAGAAAAATCACCATCAGAAGAGCCAACTATATCGGGTTGTGAAAGCTAGCCAACACCTGCACCAAGGCAAGTGGCTCACCAGGGACCAAGTTCAGCAGAAGGTTCCCCATCTCATGGAGGCACTCAATGTAATGGAGACCATTGCTTCCTAAGGAGGGAGGACTGATCCAGGTGGATATTGGTGGCCACCTACCTATTCCAATTGGACCCCCATCATTGTTTCTTTTCAGTTTCCTTAATTGTAGCAAAACTTACTATTTTTGGCATTTTTTTAGGTCCTAAACTTCTGGAGCCATTTTAGGGGACTAAAATACGTTTTCAGGGAAAATGGAGAGACCAAAAATTTCCCCAAGAAACTTGCTTGTTTGCGTTTGGCCTCCTCTTCAATATCTTTGAAATGAGGTATTATAATAGCCAAACAAATATCATATGCAAAAGTTACGACCTTAGGAAGTTGATGTACCAATTTACCCAAACGGGGCCAACAATTTTGGTGCTTGATCTCCTAGGGTTAGGTTTTTGGATGTTTAGGGTTTTCCATTGTTTCTCAATAATAAATAGGCCTTTGAGCCTCATTGTAACATAGTTCAGAGGCATGTAGCCGCCACATCTCTTCTTAGAGATAAGCTACCATCGCCCTAACTAGTTTATTTCCATTATGTATGTAACCATATTTTAGTATTTGATATTAATGAAATGAAGCGTTATTTCTGCTGCATCTCTATATTTATGGTTATATTTGTGATTTTTTGCATTCATGTTTAAGTTCAGATCTTCAAGGCTCAATGGCGTTATTCTTTAGGCACATCCTTGATCCTATTGAACAATTCTACAATTATTTCGTCATTGTAAGTAATGCATGATCTAGGTTTCCATGGCCACATTTCTTATAGTTGTTGTGAACTCTTTGGTTGGCCTATCTCTCGACCTTTATTGCTTTTCTCAAAGATGGAGAGTCTGTGTTTCCATTCACCTCTCGATGGGAACTCTTCAGCCTCTTGTGTTTGCATGGTGGATTTGGAATTTCAGTTGGACCCCAAGGCTCACACTGATGATTCACCTCTCATGCAGGGTTATATACTTTTTCTCAATCCACAAGTCACTCTAGTCAAACTCCAAGGTCAAAATTGCTCTCTTACAGGAGTTCAATGGATAAATCTCTCATAATTATAATTTATTTTCCATATTGTTAGTCAATGGAATCACACGGATTGAAGGCTCATTGGTATCTATGGCTAGAGGTATGATGATGTGGCTCCTGAGCATCCTTTATTCCCTGCTATTCTACTAATGGCTGCTTCAACGGATTGCTTTGCTTGATTGGTGTGTTAAGTTTGTTTTGATTATGGACATCATAGTGACTTCGAGATTCGATAAGGGGCTAAAGCCTCAGGTTAATGAGTGCTAGCTCATGAGCTATGACAGGAAGGCATCTACAGTTTGAGGTTCGAGGGCTACTAGTTTTCATGTTCAATCGAAGAAGATTCTTAGTGAGACTCATCTACTGTTACACCATGAGTGGAACCTCTAGAATCTAGGTAATGGTCATTGGATACAACACTTCAATTGGCAGGAGTGCGCAATTCGAGGTTTATAGAACAATGTTGCTCGTGGTTTGTCGATAGAGCCACTCTGCATGCCTAATTTCCCAAGGCACTATGGGTGGAACCCTCAGGTTATTATGAAGTGATTACTTAAGCTCAAGTTGATTATAGGTGGTTTGTTTTTGTATAGAGGAATATGAGAGGTCTCCTTTTTAGATTGCATAGCTCTGTTGCACAAAGCCTTTGTGTTTACCATCTATTGGAAATCCTAGTGGATTTTGATAATGATTTCTTTTTATGTGTTAAACTTATTAAGCGAGGGATATGTAATCTTAAGATTCTCAATCTGTGCTACTAGGTTGGTTTCCCAATGGGTAGGCCAATAGCACAAAGTATTATCTCCTATAATGCCCTATTTCGATAATAAAATGAAAAAACTTACACACGAGAAAAGAAATGTGTTTGTCAAGTAAGGATTTCAACTATTTATTGAGGCAACAAATCCTAAAACAACTTTAGTTGGTAATCAATATTGGAAGTTAGAAGATGAATTGGGTATCCAAGAAGGGCTAGTAGATCAGTATAAACCATATCTTCAAAAACTTAAGAACAATACCATAAGAATAAATTCAAAGGAAAATTAAATTATATGGTCTAAAAAGAAGGCCTCAGGAACATATACTATAAAATAATTAGGTTACGAGGCATGAATGGAAGAAAGGTAGGAAGAATAAAATTTTTGGTGGTGGAAAGTAGTTTGGAAACTTGCATGACCCTTAGTAACATTTATCTTCTTAGGCAGGCCTTGGCCAATAAGGTTCTAACATTAGATACTACAAAAGGAGGGCATAACAAGGTATAATTTGGTGCATCATATGTAAAAGGGAGGATGACATATTGATCATTTGTTTGTGCATTTCTTATTAGAAAACGAAATGTAGGAGGAGGCCTTAAAATTTTTGGATGGTAAAGGTAATTGGGAAAAAAATACTTTGCATCAATGTTGGGAGAAATGACACAAGGGTAGGGCTATTAGAAGCTATAAATGATTGCCTTTGATAGTGATACGGGTAATTAGGCTTGTAAGATGGTGGGCTTCAACTTTACAACAAAAATAATACCCTCATGTAGCTGCCAACTTTAATTATCAATCCATGGTTCGTACAAACTTTAGAGGTGTTGTGCACTATATGTGCAAACCGAAATCCTTTTCCTTATTGTGAAACTATATTTAGTAATGATTCTAGCTAATGATGGAGCAAGTGACACCCTGGGTCTCACTCTTATAATGTAGGTGAAGGGGAGTATACTAACAATTCATGGATAATACTTAAATGATGGAACCTAAGTATCCTTAGTTGCAAATAAATCCAACCAATGCTTCAAGGAAACCCTATTCTACTAATTGTATCTTAATTAACTTGAAGAAAGTAAACTATTGGAGAAAGGAAATGCTATTATCTAATAAATTCATGGAAAGTAGAATTCAAACATAGATTCCATTAACAAGAATTGAAAGAGGCCTATCTAAATCATAATTACCATTTTTTTAAATATCATGCCTTGGTTACATTAGTTGTGGAAAATATATGTATTGTTGAGTGATGAATATGCCAAAAGATAGAATTTTGCACCATTATATAGGGACGATTATAAACTTATAGAAAACTCTACTATGCTGTAGAAAAATTGCACAAAATGATAAAGAGAGTTGTGAAAAATAATAAAATGTCTTTCTTTTCATGCACTTACATGATTTAAACTACCACAAGTAAAGCAAATCAAATCTATACTTCTAGAAGTCACTATGTTATGAAATCAATCTTTTAACATGAATGTAAATAACCGTGTTCTAGAAATGTCTGTAACAACAATTTATGAATAAATGTAATATAAAGAGAGATACAAAAATAAGGTATGATACATAAGGTTTATTTGATTCATTTGAGTGGTCCCTCCCCAAGGGACTCTAAGAATCTAAAGAAGATCACTAGTAGCCAATTGAATAGAAATATTACCCCATTAAACTAATAGAACATAATACATAATCCAAGAGGTATAACTTAGCTAAAAGTCAGGCTTGAGGTTATAAGAAAATCCTCAACAAAAACTAATTCAATTTTGGGTTTCAAACCCCCTCTTTATAAAAAAGAATAGAAGAAAACCCCCTTAATAGGTGGGTCGATTCCCTCCAAAATCGTGAGATTAAGGGGATGCTCCCTTCTGTAATAATTGCAATAGGAAAATCTAATCTATAGATGGATAATGTGTATTTGGTGAACTCATCAAAACCTAGCTTGAGTGATAGTTACCTTGAGAATAGGATCCATGCTTTCTTGTGAGGTTGTTTATGAAATGCCTTTCATAGTATATTTTCATATTTAATGCACTATTTATACCAAACACAACAAAATCACGAGCATGTCCATACTAATTGAGCAACTTATTCAACCAATAATTAAACATGTAAAACATAAAAAATGCACATTAATTGAGGTTAAATTGTATGCATTTATGTAAAAATTATATTGTATATGGGCCTATAGAATGCTCATTAGAAGGGCCATTCATACTCCTATCTTAGAGTGTTACACATCGTTGTTCAACTATACTTCTTCAATCTCGTTGTTATTTTTTTGTTGTTCTTGGTCATGTAGCTTCTTACATTCTTCATTGTTATATCAAGTCATGTATCTAGTGAAGTATCATTTGTGATAAAAGCCTAATGATTCATGTATTTCATTCCATTCTTGTTCTTCTCTATCTTGGTAAAATTCTACTTTTGGTTTGAGCAAGAGTGGTGGGATGAACCTCAATCTAACCCATTTTTTACCTAAGCTATGCACTAATTTCTTATATAGCAGTGTCCTTTCTATAGTAGCCTATATGTTGTTAGGAGAGTGAAATTCTCTAATATGATAGGGAAAATATTGCCATCTCCTTTGATAGGGTAGCTTGATCCCCGAGTTGCCTGAGTGTATCCTCTAGATGTGATATAACCTCTTCTTGTCTCCTTTTCCATATTGGGGCCACTACCTAAACCAAAGATAATATATCATGAGCCCACAATATATTCTTTGGTTTGGGGGTATTTTCTATTATGAAAGGGATTTGGATAACTCTTCCTCTTTATAATTTTTCATTTGCTTAGTTCTCAGGTCTTCATGTTTGAGCCACAAGGCTAAGGCCATTAGTTACACATCTCCCATATGGGATTTGGGATTCTAAGTATTTGGTTGAGAAATGATAAAATTGTGGAGGTAAAACTTACATAGCCTTGCCTTTGCTTCTATACTTATTTTGGAGATACTTGTATTAATGTGCGAGGTGTTTGATCCATAAATTGTCATGGATATTCCACTGGATATTTTTCCACATTTAAATTTGAAAATATTTACTACGAGGGTTAATTTTAGTTAGAATTTATGGATTTATTAAATTATTGTTTCTAATTATACATGCACTATATAAAAATGTGGAAACAGAGAAAAAACAAAAAAATCAGTCATAGAAACATAGTAACACAAGATATGATTTGGGAAACCATTTTCAGAGAAAACCCAATTGGAGGGTGAGCTTGCTCTTCTCTCTCTTTCTCTAGAAAATTTGCAAATAAAAATGAGTGAGACATGTGACCCATGGGATGCTACAAAACACAAACCATCTATGTTTTTCCCTCTGTCTATCCACTTACAACTACTCTACTCTACTATGGAACAAAATGCACTAAAATAGAATGGAAAACCCTTTTCCTCCTAGTGGATTGGTTATAACACAACCCAATAGTGAATTAGGGGTTAAATTTGATCCATTCAACCCTCAATATGAGTTACAAATCAAATCTTCTAGAGTATTGTTCATTGTGGTCACAGGGATAGCCCATTTTCCATGAGTAATGGGGTTGAAATGGCATCCTCTCAAATCATGGAGGAAAAATCAAGAAGGTCAACATCTAGATGGCATAAATTTTGCATATGAACTATGTTGGAGGTCATTCTTTTGATTTTCAAAAGGTATGTGAGTGTATAAAAAGTACACAAGTGAGAGTTATTTTACCCTAAAAACTTCATTAAATGCTTCAAACTATCTTCGAAAGGTTTTAAACTCCAATTCACAAAATTGGGACCCGTAAGTGAAAATTGTCTCGTGAGCTTATTCCTCCCAGTTTTCCACTCTAAAAGAATAAATATGGATAAAAAATAATATAATTATCAAATTCAGATCACACCTCACCATTTTTTAAGGCTTTTAATTCCCATTTTTTTTTCTTTCTAAATGAGGTGAGAAAAATTTTCCTCTTCCTTCTGCTTGGAGTACCATTTAACCTTGCTTGGAAGCTATCCTTTCAACCCAATTTGCAAAAGGTGACACTGCCCTTGTCTTGTAGTTGTGGACCTCTTTTGAAAAATTGTTTCCTATATCAAATCTACCTAAGCATTTGGTACTAAATCCTCTATATATGGTAGGACCCATTCCTCTTCCTAAAAAAACATGGAAAGCTCATATAGTTTTAGATTTTGCACAATCACTTCTAAATAAATGCACATCTATGGGGGTAGATTGAGTCATTAATCATTATCTCCCACTTTTTCTATTATATTGAAGGGACCATATTGCAAAGCCTTGATTTTATTATAAATACCTCGTGGCCTCTCCTTGTTCAACTATAACCATACTTCGTCTCCCACTTTGAATGAATTCTCTCTTTTCTGCTAATCATGCCGGACCTTGTGTTTTTCTTGTATTTTCTACAGTGTCCCCTATACATTTAGTGAATTTGAGTGATCTTCGAAAACAATTTTTTTCCCTTAAGGCATCACTTTTATTATCCTTCCTCACTCCTCCTTGTTTTCCATATAAAATATCCCAAGGTGAAGGTGACAACTATCCAAAACAAGTTTCAAATGGGGACATATGAATAAAAGTGTGGACTGCTATGTTATAAAAGTGTTGTATATATACCATTGTTTTATCCTAAGTATTCAAATGCTTCTCATTTTAACAACTCAAAAGATACACCAAATTCCTATTGGCTAATTCTATTTCCCATCTATTTATGTATGGAATGTTGTAAACCTCTTCAACTTCATGTCCATATTCTCCCACAATGTAGTCGAAAATGCATTGATAAATTTTGTGTCCTTGCCTGAAACGATGCTTCTTGGGATTCAAAAATGTATCCAGGTCTGTCCATAGAACAAGTTTGTTTCTTATTTATTTATAATGGTATTTTTATATGGTAAGATAACACACATCTTACTGAACCTTTCAAATACCAAAATAAAGTAGTAATGTCCCTCCCTAGTTGTTGGTAAATATCCCTTAAATTCCATGGAAATAATTTCCCTAAGATGATTGAGTACAATAAAGGGACGATATAGACATTATTTCATGTTCCTAGGTTTGCTAGCATAGCGAAGCATACATACTTTTATGAACCTAGCTACATCTTCTTACATCTTGGGTGAGTACATATATCTATATAAGTTGGCCATTGTTTTCCGTACCTCAAAATTCTTTGCTAACTTTGAGTTGTGAGCCTCTTTTATTAGCTACAATTACTCACCTTTGGGAACACATAACTTGTACAACCTATAGAGTAACCCATTTTGGATATGATAGTCCATTGTGATATAACCATCATGCACTTGAATGTGGCTCTGCAACTACTGAAACACCTCCTTTAAGTCTTCATCCTTTGTATATTCCTTTATGTATGCATAATGGGTGAAGGGATTTTTGTGGTGTAGATTTCCAAAGGTTGTACTTGATCACTAAATGCAATGTGGGTGGCCTTGAAAGCATGTTGGGAAAATTATTTATGTTTTCCTTTTTGAACTTGATCACTAAATTCAATTACTTAATAATCCCATCCACTTGTAGTTCTTGGTACATTATAACTTACTCTATGCTTGTAGGTACTATAGGGGTTGGTGATCTATGTGGATTGTTGTCTCTTTCCTATTATATAATGTTGCAATTTTTCACAACTTGTACCGAGGCATAGAGCTCCTTGTCATAGGTAGGCTAGTTGAGAACTACCCCTAGAAATACTTCAAAATGGTATCATACACAAATTCCTCCTTGCATCAACATTGTTCCAATAACATACCCACTTGTATCTGTCTCCACTTCAAAGAATTGTTGTGAGTTTGATAATGGAAGAATGCTTGCATGATTTTATTCTTTAATTCTTCAAAATCCTTTTTTTGGCCCTTCCTCAAATGGAAACTCTTGCCATTCATTATAATGGCATGGAGTGGTGTTGCTATTGTTGAAAATGAGGATATGGATTTCCTCAAGTACTGTGCTACCCCAACAAAACTCATAATCTATGAAAAAAATGGTAGGCATAAGCCACTTCATGATGACCTCCATCTTAGCAGGGTCTACCTTCAAATCTCCTCCACCAATCACATATCCTAAATATACCAAAACTTGATGTTCACACTCACATTTCCTAATATTTTCAAGCAGATGGTGCTTCTTAATGTCTCTAGCACCTAAATTAAATGAGATATGTGCTCCTCCTAGGTAGAATTGTATACCAATATATCATCCAAATACACAATAACAAATGAATATATAAAAGGATGTAATATTTCATTAACTAACCTCATGAATGTAGCTGGTGCATTGCATAAACCAACTAATATGACTAAACACTCATACAATCCTTGTCTTGTTTTGAAAGCAGTTTTCTAGGTGTCTTCTTCTTTGACTAAACCTGGTGATACCTTGATGTTAATTCCATCTTGGTGAATTATTTTTCTTGTTACAACTGTTCCAACAAATCATCTACCCTTTGCATGGGATGCTCATTCTTTAACATTATTTTTTCAACACCTTATAATCGATGCACATTCACCAAGTCCTATCTTTCTTAGGCACAATTGTGATGGTGATCCACATAGTGAGGTACTTGGTCAAATGACACACTACTCATATAGTTGTTGCAATTTATTCTTCACTTTATTTTCTTTTATTATAGACTTCCTGTATAGATCAATTTTTGGCAATGAAGAGCCTGGAAACAATTGAATCTCATGCTTTACTATCCTCTTGGGTGGTAGTGCTTTAGGCTCCTATAACACTCCATTGTATTCCTGTAGAAACTGGCCTAGTTATTGTCTCTATTCCTTAGTACACACCTCCAAATATTCCTTTTCTCTCATTGACTCTTCTAGTGATTGAGTTTCTCTTAAAAGTATTAAAGCATACTTCTTGCTAGAACTAAACAATTTCTTGGATTGGTTGGCACTTACCAGTGAAATTTAGACTTTCTCTAGTGCACATTGATGGTGAATCATTTTACATCCTTGATTGGGATATATTGGTTATATCTTAACATGAAGGTTGAATCTTACATGTACATATAGGGAATCCCAAACAAAACTCCACATACATCAAGTGGAATTGCATCTAATTCTACTTCACCAATAAAATTAACACTGCTAACAAATTTGATTTTACACTATTTTTTTACCTTGATTTTTAAATCTGCATTTACACATCCCAATGGATATGGGCTAGGATGATATTGAAATTTCAACCCTAATGTGTTGATTAGCTTTCTTATAATGAGATTCACATGTGATCCTAAGTCAAAAAAAGCATTGAATTTTGTCTTCTTGACTTGTATGATCTAGAGGAGTTTTTCATTTCCTTCTCTTCCCATTGTTGAAGGATACTTATATTCAACCCCTTATGCCTTGATGTATATATTATCTTCTCATCAACATTTTAGGTGACTTCCACATAATTTCTCAAATTATTGGCCATGCACTTTTTTCTTATTTGCATCTTTCTTCTAATTCTTTGGGTTGAGTTCTAGATGTAATTTCTATGAATTGGTATCTTGAAACATAACTGCGACATGGAATTGCAAACTAGACAGATTTGGTTGAAGTGTTCATACCCACATTCAGTTTTGACGATGATTTCCCATGTATAGACTCGACTCTTCAGAAAATCAAAGTAAAGTTTTTTTAGAATGAAGCTCCATTAACATGGCAGCATGATTGGGCTGCACAATTACAAAATGCATTGGAATATTATAATATCATCGACGAAGAAGATGAATATTTGTGCAATATTGATATACCAGAATCATAAGGACATCGCAAAGTTGTTGGACCAAAACCAGAAACACTAGATATCACACAGCCAGTAAAAACACAAAAATTGAATATTGGGACTGAGGAAAATCCAAAGTTTACGACGATTGGAGACTATTGGGATGCAAATACAATTGGTAAAATCACAGAGCTGCTACATGAATACCAGGAGCTATTCCCTACAAATTTTTCAGAAACAAAGGGCATATTTGGGGACCTAGGAGTTATGAGGATCCCTCTGAAACCTTACACAAAGCTAGTGAATAAAATACCCTATAGGTTGAACCTAAAATACAAGGAAAAAGTGAATGAAGAACTAGGGAAAATGCAAGGAGCAGGGATCATCGAACCTGTCGAAGAGTCTGAATGGGTAAATCCCATGATAGTTCAAGAAAAGAAGACTAAAGGAGAGATCAAAATTTGTGTTTACTTGAGGAAAATAAATGATGCATGTGTACATGACCCTTTCCCTACACCATTTACAGATGAAGTATTAGACAATGTAGGAGGTCACAAGGCCTATTCTTTCACAAATGGCTTTTCACGTTACCATCAGACCGAGATTGCACCAGAAGATAGACATAAGACAACTTTTCAACATAGTGGGGAACATTTCAGTACACGATGATGCCTTTTGGCTTGAAGAATGCACCTGCCATCTTTTCTAGTGTCGTATTCACAGCATTTAAGGAGTACATACACAAATTCTTGGAAGTTTACTTTGATGATTGGACAGACTTTGGGTTATTAAAGAAGCATATTGTGATCTTAAGGCTTATGCTAGATACATGTATGCAGCATTAGATTTCACTTAACTTAAAGAAGTGTATATTTTGTGTGCCTTGTGGCATACTCTTGGGGCATATTGTGGCAAACAAGGTTTTTTGGTGGATCCTGCGAAGATAGAAGTCATTGTGAAATTTCCAACATCAAAGATAGTGAGACAGCTACACACGATGCTTAGACACACTAACTACTACAAAAAGTTTATAAACGGGTATGTGCAGATAAGTGCGCCAATGGAGAAATTATTGAAGAAAGATGTCAGTTTTAAATGGGATGAAGAATGTTAGAATAGTCTGGATATATTGAAGGAGAATATGGTAATTGCGCCAATCTTAGTTTTTCCAGACTGGGATGAGGAATTTCAAGTACATTTCGATGCATCTTGCATAGAGTTGGGTATAGTGTTGGCACAACCAGGAGCGAACGAAGTTGATCACCCCATAGCTTTTGTGAAAAGAAAACCGTCCAAGGAAAAAAATAAATATACCACAACAAAAAGAGAAGGTGTTATAGACATATTTGGGCACTTCAACCCCAATCACATATGTAGATAAACCAAGGGCTCTTTAACCCCTAAAATTGTTGTTTCATACCCTAAAGGATCATGGTCAACTGATTACATCATTTCCTAGAAGTTCCACTTGAAAAACCACTCAGAACTGGCCAAAAATAGACCATACTAACTGCTCCATGGTCAAGGTGTGATGCATACTGGCTGCTACACTAGCCAGGTGTGATGCATATTGAAAGAGCCTTCTATGGGGTGCGATGAGCGAGAATAGACAAATGGAAAAGACAGTTTGCTAAGTGGAAATCCAGGGAATCTTCTAGAAACTTCTCATATGACACTTGCCTCTCTGAATTTGCCCAGGGATGAGTAAGAGATCAAAGAAATCTCCAAGTGGAACCAAGAACTATCAGTGAAATGAAACTAATCAGAAACCCAAAGCTGACTCACACCCTTGAAAGACATCTATATATGGATCCCTCGTCTGAGAGATCTAGAGGCTAGAATTTTGTAATCTGTAAGGAAGTGTTGTTGGTTTCTCTTTGAGACGGGACATTGTATTGTTGGGTGATCTTGCTTTTCATGAGGTGAAGAGGGCTTTGATGTTGGGAGGATGATGTTGGATCATATAGTTGGGGTTGTAATCCTCTCTTCTACTATTAATAAAGCTATTTGAGTTTTCCTCCATATAATCATGTATTTGTGAATCTTGTTGTTTATGAATGCAATTGTATGGTCAATGTATTTCTGATTCTACATTGTTTATAGTATTATAGATTGAGGTGCTTTGATAGTGTTTTGTTGCTTTGCCTCTATAGGTATTCTCTAAAGTGAGACAAGTAGGAGAGGAGTGGCAAGCTCTATTGAGGGAGAGAGGAAACAAACAAGGAGCCAAGTGGAAGATCCAGGTTGGTCCCCTTTGCTTCTCTCTTATCTATCATACATAAAGGGAATCGCAATTTGCTTTGATTGTTTGATTCTAAGATAGCTACCCGTCTTAGTGAGACTAGCAAATTGAAAAGACATTAGTTTTCCCAGAAACAAAATGGTGACTCCGCTGGGGAGCGATTAGTTTGTTTGTTTTTTATTTTTGTTTGCTTTATAAACTACAGATGGAGCCTAAAGTTAGCCAGCTAGCCTTCGAACTGCTTTTTCTATGCAATTGCAAAGTAGATGAATGATGCTTCAGTCAATCTCTGGGTAGGTTTATGAACTGAACATCTAAATTACAAGCATCCTAAATGTCCTTGTGGTAGCTCAATAACCTCCTAAGATCATACCCCTATACTTTGTTTTACTATCTATCATAACTCAGCCTAAATCACTGAACTTAGCTGTAAATTTTGAGCAAAACCCAAGCTCAGTTTCGTTCCCTGGCCCATCGCACTGTCTGTAACTCGCAGCCTGTATGCATCGCACCTCTCATGTGTTGAAGGTGAGATGCATCCCTGTTTGCCTTAAGGACAAGTGTGATGACTGAGTGAAACTGTTTCTCTCTTTAGAATTTGGTTTTTCCCTCCTTGTTTTCAGCTCTATTAAGTAGTTTTGCTGCATATGATCAGTGTTTCATTGTTGAAGCCTTCTTCCTTTACATTATTCCGCCTCCATTGATTAGGATTTATGAATGTTTTTTTATGTATTTTTCATCATTTACAATCCTTCTTTGTCAAAAGTAGCTAAATCGAATTGTCGTCTTTTGATGCAAAAGTGTCGTAACTGTCGTTTCAAGTCAAGAAGAAGAGTGTCATAAAGTCTTCCTCCTCTAGATAGTAGATTGTACTTTTGTCATTGTATTTGATTTGAATTGTCATATTTGAAGTGTCAAAAGCAGTTTTCCATTCGAAATCAAAAGTGTTGTTTTAGTCTTCCTTTCATTTTGAAAAGAAATTGTTGAAGTGTCGCTTTAAAGAAAATAGTTTAGATCTGTTCTTAATTTTCCTTTTTGGCATTCTCACATTAAGGAAACGGAAAAACAAATACATGCATGTGCATTTGCATTTAGACTGCATGCGGAAGATGATTTAGGAAAAGTGCATTTAGTGTGTGCTCTTTGCTCTCTGTTGAAAGAATCGTACTCTTCTTTCCTTAGTAGCTGGGGTTTTCATTGCTAAAATAAAATAAACGACTGTTTATCATTTTAGATTGCATATATAGTAATTTTACATCTACATCACATGGTGAACCTTGAAAGACAAACTTCTAAAAAAAGATCAACTCTAAAATAAATCTCAATGAACATAAAAACGCTTTGGAACCTAACGCAACACATCTAGAAGTCTAGGCTAGAGACATGTTCCGACGTCGTAAAACCTGGTAACTATCATTTTCATCAAAGGTTAGGTGATTCCTCCTCTTTCATACGACAAGTGCCAGTACGGACTTGTGCTCCCTGTACTGTCGAGTATATATTGGGAGACCACAATAGGTTGATATCCTTTATCCTTAGGAAGCCATGTCTACCGCCCTATCGATCGCAATGCACTGAACACAGCATTCGAGAAGATTGACTGCCATACGTAAAGTCTTTGGTAGTTTCTCTTTAATTTACCACCAAGGTGTATATTGCAGTTTTGTGATTGATTCGGTAAACCCTCTGTCTAGATTTCTAGAGTAGTCACTTTCGTTCCTTTTCGACTCCTTAAAAGAAAAGGTCCATCTCAGCACTTGTCACTTCAGGCCCATTAAAAATTGAAGGCAACTAGAGTCACCTCTAGCTTTTTCTTGACTCTTAAAAATTGAAAAAGCAAAGTTGTGTCAAAGTGTCATAAAATTTATTTAATTTGGAATAAAATTCCTATTCTTTTGTTGATCTTAGGTTGAGGTAATGGAGCCCACCAATCAAGGGATTCCCCTTGGGGGGAATCCTATTCCTTTCTCTTCTTGGAGAGATATTGGTGCTCCATATATGGCTACATTGTCCCTTCCAGGAATCACAATTGGCCTGCCAGTATGGCTATTCTCAACCTCTGTTGTTCAAAACACCATAATTCCTCAGCAATCGAATCAGCAACGAGATGATACTGAAGTTGTCCCTACACCTTCTACTTCATTTGTTTCTCTCTCTCCTTCTTCCTCTTCGCTTAGTGAAACTAGTGATACTAAAAACCAAGTAACTAAGAAGAAGAAGAAGAAGTCAGTCAAGCAAGGGGACAACCATGCATCATCCGACAAAAATACGCACACCGAACCTTCCAAACCCAAATCTCCATGCATAATTTGCAAAGGAAACCACTTTCATTGAGATTATCCTTACATTCTGCAGATCTTGAGAGAATGGTCTCCCCATTTGCACCGTCTGGTGTCATCAACCTCTGTCGATCATGTTGACAACACACCATCAACTAGTGAAAATGAAGTCAACGGACAAAAAGGAAAGTTCAGATTTCCATGTAGGTTGTACGAGGGCGATCATGCGCTTCACTGTTGTCCTTTTTTGGGCGAAGCCAAAAGTGTCCTGGGTAACCGTCCTGCTTCACCGCAGTGACTTCCCCTTGGATACAAGAAACTCTTGCCAAGTCCATCGCTAGCTGAAAATCCAACTGACATAACTCAATTGTCGTTCGAAACACCTATCGTTGAAAGTAAACCTTCTGAGTCCATCCTGGACCAAAGGCAACAGGTCAAGATGGTAGTCGACCCAGTCTTGCCTTTAGAAGGTCCACCTTCAGATGATACAATTTCCAGAGAGAATGAGAACGACAATGTTCAAATTCTTTTTGTTAATACAGAATTTGATGAACATGGGGGCAATCCACCCGTTTCTTTACAACAGGAGGAAAGTTCCCCAGTTCAGGACATTTATCCAGCCATCTATCTGGTACCTCCTCCAAGCAGTCTAGTCATTTCCTTCGATTGGAATCAACTAGCAAGACCCCGCCTTCCATATAGTGCACCATTCTGAATCACAGTACAAGTGTACAAAATGATTGTGTCTAGCACTGTTACGCAGTAATTTGTCACCATTGGTCACCGTCCTTGTTAAACCCCCGCTGGCACACATTGGAGGACACATTTACGGACCTGTGACCAGTGACATAACTTGAAAACACTTGCATTGAGGCCTCCTGAGTATGAAGTTCAATAACCCTGAAGACACCATCTGAAGATTAACCTTGGAAAATGCCCTTTTCCCATTAGCGCGGGTCCACAGTGTTTTAACCCGTGCCAATGGCTCAGTCCCTACAAAGAGGGCGCGCCCATAGACGCTCTGTCCCAGAGCATGGCCCGCGCCACACAGTTTGGGCATGATTTTTGGCCAGCGCATGCTAGAATGATTTTTCCTCCGTGACTCATCCAGTTCCCTGAAGGAAAAAACCCACAAAAGCAGTCGACCATCGGCTTTTCTATCCAAGGCAACTCAACTCAATAGCTATTATGAGACATTACCAAAAACTGAGAATGTGTCCACATACAATGCATATCTCCTCTCCCCCCATCTATAGAAGCCTGTCTCCCCATAATGAACGGGCTAGTTTTTGGAGGCTAGAGTTAAAAGTGCAAAGAGTGAACAAGCTGAGAGAGAGAGATAGTATTGAGCTAAGAGCTGAAAGAGAGGTTATGCTGCTGGATTGTGGAGAGAGAAAGTGACTTTGCAAGACATGTCAGACTGACTGCCGACCCCGCTAGAGAAGATTTGCAGCGTCAAGCCTTAAGTGGTTGTAATTTCTTCTCTCTTTTCTATTTAATGATAAGCGACTGTTATTATGGTTCCATTCATGTGTTCTACTGGTAATATGTGAATTATATCCTGCTTGACTGATATATAGCTGTACGATTTTGGATTTTATGCTTGTTTGTGGGTTGTTCTTCATTTGTGCAGGTGTCCATGTGTGGATAGCGACCGGCCAGAGCTAGAGGACAGGAGCGACACTTCTCCCACAGCAAACAGCGTTGGATCCCAGGTTGGTCTCCCTGATCGATTTCTAAATTGTATAGCTAGGAACTTGCATGCAGCGTGATTGATTGTTGCTAGACCCCTGTGGGGCTAGTGGGATCCACCTCTGTCCGCAGAGGGGATTTACCTCCGCAAAAAATTGGCGACTCCGCTGGGGAGTTTGTCTATTGATTGTTTGAGTTATATTGTCTGATTTGTAAATCGAGGACGGAGCCTGAAGAGCGGCCAGGCAGCCTTCGAAACACTTCCGCTATGCGGAAGTTAAGTAGATCAACGCCCCTTCAGTCCATCTCCGGGTTGATTTACAAACTGGACAGTATCGACCTTGCTTCGCATGTCATTTTGCTGTCATTTTCTTGTCTGAACAATTTCTTTGCTTACAGTTCTTGCTATCCTTCACTCACTGGCTCTGTCTAGTTCCTTTTTCTTTTTTTGTTTAGCAAGTTCCCGCCAGCACGGTTTTTCTCTAAACAGTCGCGCTGCTGGGCGTGGTCTGCCTTCGGACAACTCGCGCTACACTCTGATTAGCGCGGGTTGCAGGCTCACAGTCGCGCCTCTGTCTTTTTGCCTGTCATTTTCCGGCCAGCGCGTTTTTCCTCTGAACAGTCGCGCTACTGGGCGCGATCTGCTTTCGGACAACTCGCGCTACACTCTGTTTAGCGCGAGTTGCTAGCTCACAGTCGCGCCACACTGGTTAGATCTGTTTATAAGCCTGTTGGTCAGTCTCTGATGCTTGGATCTGGTTTTTTGCCCTGTGTATACCTTCTGGGAGTCTGTTAGATTGATAACTGGCTGGTGGTGTCTCGTCCTTCGGTTGTTTGCCATTGCTTTCCGATTTCACATTTTGTTCTTTTTGTGTTATCAAACCTCCCGTGGGATTGACGATTTATATACCCATTTCTGTTATCATCAGACTTTTATATTCTCCTAGTGGTTATATTAGTTTTTGCACTTCATGTTGCAAATATCTCGCTTGTAGCCCACTCATTTTTTCTTGATTTCGTGATAACTCAGCTTACGTAGTCACATGAAAATCTAGTTTTTCTTTTGCTTTGTTGGGTTGTTGTGTTTTGTTTCAAAAACTGGCTATTAGATTCTTTAAAAGCAATTTTCTGATAATGATCATCTCTTGAAAGCTTTAAGTGCATCATCATTTTTTTTTAAAAAAGAGAAAAGAAAAAGTTTTTGTTTTTTCATCATTTAGGCATGTTATGGTAGTTTTTCGCTTTAAAATAGAAGAAAAAGAGAAAGTTTTTCCTTTCTTATTGATTAAGCTGCATTAGGATTTTTGGACATCGTTTTGTTCGCATGAACCTCTTAACTCTCCTGTAGCTAGATTTCATTCAAGCAAAACGAATTCAGTTCTTGCATGTAGTTGCATTTAGCATTTTTTCGAGAGATTACATTCGTTAAGGCCAGCAACTGAAACTTAATTAAAGATCAACGTAAAATTTATTCAATGAACCTAACAACGCATTGGAATTTAACGCTCATACTTTAGAGGTCTAGGCTAGAGACGTGTTCCGGCATCGTTAAGCCTGGTGGTTTATCGTCAAGTGGTTGGGTGATTCCTCCACGGTGAAACGATAGGTACCAGTACGGACTGTGCTCCCACGTACCATCGCGTATATTTTGGGAGACCCCTATAGGATTACAACCTTTGATCCATAGGAAGCCGAGTCTGCCACCCTACGGACCGTAATGCACTGAACACAGCATTCGGGAAGATTGACTGCAGTACGGGAAGTCCTTGGTGATCTTTCGATCGCTGAGGTGTATAAGCGGTTTTATGGTTCGTTTGGCACACCTTCTTACCTAGATTTCCATAGTAGTCAGCTTTTGATCCTTTTCATACTGTGTAACAGAAAAGGTGTAAGCGAGCAGCTTGTCACTTCGTGCTCGAAAAACATTCGAAGGAGACTAGAGTCAACTTTTCGTCCTTTTCTCGACTCTCTAAATATGAAAAGGTCACATTAAATGTCTTAATAATTTATTCGACCGCGATCACATTACCCACTTAGATTTTGAGTGCGATAGTTTGACTAGGACTTCATCTTTACATGGCAAATTTCCCAGGATTCATCAACCTAAATCCCCCACCTAGTGGGGATGCTGGTCGTTTCCCTTCTTCTGGAAATGCTGGTGCCCTCTATATGGCAACGCTAACTCTCCCAGGGTTAACTGTCGGGTTACCAGTTTGGCTTTTTTCGAACTCTGTGGTCCCTTCTATGTCGGCTGATACTACGTCAGTCCCGCCGCCTGCTCAACACCCAGTTGAACCACAGGTGGACCCCACCCCTTCGACACCCACTTCGACGACTCCTTCTTCGCCTGGTGGAAGTACCTAGGTAGCTCACAAGAAGAAGAAGAAGTCCCCGAAGAAAAAGTCAAACAAGGGAACGGTCACAAACACAAAGAAGGCTACAAACACAACTGTTGTCCCACCATGGATGACAGAAGACGGACTCCTTCCTACCCCTCAACCCAAGGTCAAGTTTCCATGCAGACTGTGCAAAGAAAACCACCTCCTTCGAGATTGTCCTGGCATCCCCAGGGTCTTGAGGATATGGGCCTGTGATCCAGCTCGTCCGTCACTGCCCGCCGTCCCTAACGGCGATGATACCCC
>APFE030612085.1:0-12819 GCA_000404065.3 Pinus taeda | reverse complement strand
TTTTGGCATGAGGCTTTTTGGAATGAGGCGTTTTGGGAGGTGCCTCATCAGGAAAATTGAGCCTGGCTTTCTTCCCTCTGCACCTCTTGGCTTCTGCATCATATGCTAAAGCAGCTTCTAACTGTGTATCATAGGTACGAATGCAAACATTCACGCCTTCGATGGGATCCCTGACTTCTACAGCCCATTTTCCTTTTCGTCGTTTTATACCTTCGTATAGGGTCTTCCGTTGCTTCTTGCTATCTGTCTCGTCTGCTCCTTTGATTTGGGAATTTGCCGCAAGACCTCCTTCAAAGAACATTAAATTTAAAAGCACATTATAAACTATATGAATCTAAAACTTAATATGAACATCTCAAAGTTGTGAGATAATTGAACTCACTTTCATGGACTGTAAAAGTATGAACACACAATAATACCTAAAATAATTAAGAAGGGAAGTGTCAAACACCTACTTAGATGTTATATATGAAAAACAAGCTTCACATTTGGCAGCCGTTGGAATGCGTCTAATTTTAAAACATTAAAAAGGGCAATTGTTTTCATAGACTATAATTTCTATATACATGTTACAAAATTTGGCGTGCATACATGCACAGTGCAATGCAAATGGATTTGCACAGTGCACTACAGGGTTCAGATCAAATGCAGAGATTGTGGATGGTGACTTGTGCGCCTTGTTTTAAAAGCATAATACACTACAGGCTTAGACTTAATGCAGAGATTGTGGATAAGGACTTGCACACCTTGTTTTTATCTTGCCGAGTTGGAATTTTCAATCTGGTGTTGTGGATAAGGACTTGCACGCCTTTTTTTAATCTTGCCGAGTTGGAATTTTCAATCTGGTATATAATGTTTTTGTGTGTATATTTCATATTTGGACTTTATTTTGATAGTTATTTGCGAGATAGTATTTTGATTGGTTTGTGATTGGTTTTGTTAGCAATGTACACAAATTAAAATAAAAAAAATTATACATTGCTAACAAAACCAATCACAAACCAACCAAATATATATATCTCGCAAATAACTATCAAAATAAAGTCCAAATATAAAACATTATATACCAGATTGAAAATTCCAACTCGGCCAGAGGTAAGAAGGTTCGATGGGTGGGTAAGAAAGCTGGTGTGCTAAGAAGGACTGAAGTACTGATTATGAGGAAGGCAGGTGTGACTGGATCATAAGGCAGGTTGTTCTACTGAATAACCACCCTAGTCTGTTTGAAAAAAAAGGCGTGCAAGTCTTTATCCACAATACCAGATTGAAAATTCCAACTCGGTAAGATTAAAACAAGGCGTGCAAATACTTATCCACAATCTCTGGATTAAGTCTAAGCCTGTAGTGTATTATGCATTTAAAACAAGGCGCACAAGTCATCATCCACAATCTCTGCATTTGATCTGAATCTGTAGTGCACTGTGCAAATCCATTTGCATTGCACTGTGCATGTATGGCATATGCACACCAAATTTTGTAACATGTATATAGAAATTATAGCCTATGAAAACAATTGCCCTTTTTAATGTTTTAAAATTAGACGCATTCCAACGGCTACCAAATGTGAAGCTTGTTTTTCATATATAACATCTAAGTAGATGTTTGACACTCCCCCTCTTAATTATTTTAGGTATTATTGCGTGTTCATAACTTTACCGTCCATGAAAGTGAGTTGAATTATCTCACAATTTTGAGATGTTCATATTAAGTTTTAGATTCATATAATTTATAATGTGCTTAAATTTAATGTTCTTTGAAGGAGGTCTTGCTACAAATTCCCAAATCAAAGGAGCAGACGAGACAGATAGCAAGAAGCAGCGGAAGACCCTATACAAGGGTATAAAACGACGCAAAGGAAAATGGGCTGTAGAAGTCAGGGATCCCATCGAAGGCGTGAATGTTTGGGGTGGTAACTATGATACACAGTTAGAAGTTGCTTTAGCATATGATGCAGAAGCCAAGAGGCGCAGAGGGAAGAAAGCCAGGCTCAATTTTCCTGATGAGGCACCTCCCAAAAAGCCTCATTCCATAAATTTGTTTGATGCTAGATCACGCTGACATAGTCAAAATTCTGCAAACAAACGTGAGCCATAAAAGTAAAAATTCATAAACTTTATGGCTTTTCATGCTCAGCCAGGGGAACACTAAGAACTACGCACAGTCCGCATAAATGCCTGTTTTGAACTTTGTTTTGGAGTTGTGATATATGATGCTCTTTTGGAACTTTGTATTGTTAAAATACAAAATTTATCTGATAAGTTTTGCTTTCATCCACAGGCAAAGAAAATGTTAGGATTACTTGCTTTTGAAATTTGAAGTAACACAAAAACATCGGTAGAATGATTTACTTTTGCATCACAATTTTAACAATCTTTTTATCTAGTGAGTTTAGAGTAGTTGTCCAATTCAATATGTAAGAGATGTAGTAATACAAACAAAATATTTGGTTTTGATAACTTTGTTGATTGTTTTTGGGTTGTAGATTTTGATAATTTTATTGGCTGTTTTTGGATAGCAGATTTTGATAACTTTATTGGCTGTTTTTGGGTAGCAGATTTTGATAGCCCAAAGTTTTGGCAATGATAAAACTTAAATAAGTATGAGAAAATCTATTATAGAATGTAAGTGTACCAATTTGGTTAATAAAGTATTCATTGTATCTGGATAACCATCTTTTAAATCTAGATCCGGTTAATATATTACTTCATTGTATATGGATAACAATTTTTGATGTGAAATATGTAGAACAATTTTTCATGTGAAACTGTTTATTATTTCAAAATAAGATTGACCTGTGACAGTGAACTTCAAAAAGAAACAATGCAATTCTAGGAAATACTGCGGCCTCTTTCATGGCTTCTTCTCCCAGTCATGGATTTATCTCTAGCAACATTGATCTCACTCTGGCTTGAGCTAACAGAAACAGGTGGTATTGAATGACTCTGTCTACTGCGTCTGATTGATTGATTAGGGAGCTTGAATCTAACTCCAATGCAGAACATTGGTCTTCATCCCTTATTTGCCAATTTGAAGCCCATTTTGATTTTCTTGAAGCGTTTTGATTCGCAGTGAGTTTGAGGTTAGAAGATTTTCTGGAACCCCCGAGGCTTAGTTTTTGTATTGATTTGATGAGCCTCTGAGCTATGCTACCACCTCCAGTCTTTGGTAACTGAATGTAATCTCTTAAAATCTACGTTCTCCCTTAATTTATCATAGAGCTCATCTTCTGCAGTCACACTGTATTTTCTTTTTCTCTGATGCTACCATTGATTTTTTTCCTCATGCATGCCATGTCTTCTTCAAGGTTTCTAAGTCTAGAATTTGTTTCTTCCATGTCAGACTTCAAATTGGATGCTTGGCCAATGACTGAATTCTGTTTCAGTAAAAAGCCCAGAGAAGAATCTCGGCCCTCATGCTTACTGCTTTCACTTTTGTTTAATGGGTGTGGCATTTCACTTTTGTTTAATGGGTGTGGCACATCATGTGCAGATGGTTTCTTGTTGTTGCTGACATCTTTTTCTAATGTGAGAGCTCTAGTGCTACTGCTTCTTGGCGGCAGCCTGGTGACCTGAGAAGTGGGTATGCGGTTTGCCTACAGTTGATGTATGTACATGGCCTGCAGTATCCTTCTCAATGGCATGAAGTCGTTCCACATATTTTGTTTCTAAGGATAAGTGTTGTTGTTCCATTTAACTTATTTCCTTCCATATTTTTTTGGACAACGAACAATAAAAGAATAAATGGGAGTACATAAACAAAATATATTTAGGAGGGTGGTTTAGTCTCCATATTTTGTTCTTTCATCCGGAGGGAGCGAGTATCAATGCTAACATGTTAATGGGGTGTCATAAATACACTTTAGTGTCAGGTATTTGGACTATGAATTTTAAAGTGATTATAATAATTAAATTTGTAGTTTTGGTGAATTGTTTTGATAGATTAATTTTCTCTTTTAAATAAGTTATATTCCATATGAATACCATGGGCCAATACCATGGATTTTCAGTACCATGGGTCAATACCATGGCTTTTCAATCCCGTGGGTCAATACCATGGGCATTTTTATTTTATTTGATTTTTATAGGGTTATTTTTTTTTTTATTCCTTCCTTTTATTTTGACAAAGTAAAATATTTACATTACATGAAATTTTTCCTTTAATTTTTATTTTTATGTAATTTGATTTAGTCAAAACGTAAAACATTTTGTTACAACATCTCTACTATATTTGACTTGAAAGTGCCTCTTGACAATATAAATTAAATTTAACCCTAAAATTCTATATATAACTTATAATTTATAATAAACCAGGGGTTTTGATAGCCCCTGGTTTTTCCCATGGTATTCTTGAGCCATGGATTTGTCCATGGTATCCTTCTCTAATATAGCCTATTTAAAGACGCAAAATTGCAATGAATTTTTATTGTTATTAGCTTTTAGATTAGTCTCATATGTTTTGGAATAATAAAATTTTCTGTGTGGTTCAGGGACACTGGAGATTGGCGATTGCTACATAAATGATGGAGCTTGCCTTGTTTTAGGGACACTGAAGATTGGATGGATCTTGCCTTGGTTCAAGGACACTGGAGATTGGATGGAGCTTGCCTTGGTTCAAGGACACTAGAGATTGGTGATGAGCTTGCATTGGTTCAAGGACACTGGAGATTGGATGGAGCTTGCCTTGGTTTAGGGACACTGGAGATTGGTGATTGCTACGTCAACGATGGAGCTTGGCCCTGGTTTTTCCCATGGTATTCTTAAGCCATGGATTTTCCCATGGCATCCTTCTCTAATGTAGCCTAGACATAAAATTCCAATGAATTTTTATTGTTATTAGTTTTTGGATTAGATCTGAATTTGAATTTAAATGGGTGGTCTCACGCCTGGAAATTGACGTGTTGTGGGACGGATTTTAGATTTCACAAGGTATTTGACAATTAGTGAAAATTCTTCACCGTCAAATTTGATGTGTGTGTTATAATAAGTAAAATGACAAAATGACTTCCAATTTTAAAGTTAAATCATCAAAATATCTAATACCTTAAGTGCAAGTAAAGATAGCCTACTGGGGAAATATTATGAATATTATAATACCTCATTCAACTATATGTACAAATTATAGTACATTACATTCTATAGTATATGCCAATAGATTGGTCAGAATATTAACACTCTATTTATGCTCCTATATATCAAGAAACCAAACCCCTATGAATGGAAGATGGTTGCTATACATTTGTAATTAGTATTATTTTTCCCTTTTTGTTATCGGATTCTCATTCTGAACTTTTGGGGTTCACAAGCTTGTTTAGTTATCATCAACAAATATCGGGTTTCCATTAGATCTCGAATGTGCACGGAAATAGTAAATTCACAGCCATCCTTCTATGCATCCTTGCCTCCTTGCGCATGAATGGGCTGGTGGGCTGGTGAAGAAATCTTATGAGCTTATGAGCTCTCAGTGCTTGCGATGCGAAAGTGGGACTTCTAATTTTCTTCTCAACAGGGAAGTTATAAGAATTCACCAATCCCATGTGTGTTCAATGAGTATCTTCCCTAACTATTAGATTTATATTTTTAGGGATAACTGTAAAGCGATATACTCTTGAAAGTCTCAGCCATTATTTCAGATATAACATGAATACTAAGTTAGATACATGTTTGATTATCGTTAGATATATTTTTATTATCATTTCACAGTTCTGCATAAATGATTCATTGCTCTTTCACTTGGAGAAAAAACTTTGGGCATAACTGTCTATGTTGACTGGTTAAAGAAAGGTGTTAGCTTTTATTCTGGACTTGTAAAGCTTTAGGTTGATATGATTCATTGTTCTTTCACGTTGGACTAGAGAGAAAATCTTGGGCATAACTGTCTACTGTTCACGGGTTAAAGGTCAAAGGTATTAGCTTTTATTTGGACTTGTAAAGCTTTAGATTGATGATACTTCAGAACTGAAATAAACATTTGGCAATTGATAATTATGTAGTCATTGGGTTAAGTTCCAACGATTTTTCGAAAAATGATTACCTTACCCTAAAACTCGAGGTTTTCCTTACAATAAAACTCAAATAGACTTATATTGGAGTTTTAAAGCAATAGAAATTGATAACTCCTTTGTATCCATTTATTTGATTTTTCCAATGTGTGTGCAAGGGGATATTCAATGCACTCAACATTTGTGAAAAGGAGGTATTTCTCTTTACTGAGTAGAGGTTGTAATTTTTTTTGTTGGTAGAGGTTGCAGTTTTTAGTTGGCATCTTGAACTTTATGAAACAGTTTGGAAAGTGGTTGTCTAATTAGGGAGGTTGACATTTCTAAATTGTCTTAGAACGTAACATGAAGGGCATCCAAAGCAGTTTGGAAAGTGGTTGTCTAATTAGAGAGGTTGACATTTCTAAATTCTGACATGAAGTTGTCAGAAGTGATGCCTTGCACCTGATCCTGAAATGGTACAAGTGGTGTTTCAACTGAGCTGATATGCATATCCCTTGGTATAGGTGAGTCACCAGATCTACTTTGTAAGGGTGGTGTCATTAAGTTCTCACAATTGATGCCTTGCACCTGATCATGAAATGGTACAAGTGGTGTTTCAACTGAGCTGATATGCATATATCCTGGTATTTCAAAATAAGATTGACCTTTGACAGTGAACTTCAAAAAGAAACAATGCAATTCTAGGAAATACTGCGGCCTCTTTCATGGCTTCTTCTCCCAGTGATGGATTTATCTCTAGCAACATTGATCTCACTATGGCTTGAGCTAACAGAAACAGGTGGTATTGAATGATTCTGTCTACTGCGTCTGATTGATTGATTAGGGAGCTTGAATCTAACTCCAATGCAGAACATTGGTCTTCATCCCTTATTTGCCAATCTGAAGCCCATTTTGATTTTCTTGAAGCGTTTTGACTCTCATTGGGTTTGAGGTTAGAAGATTTTCTAGAACCGCGGAGGCTTAGTTTTTGTATTGATTTGATGAGCCTCTGAGCTATGCTACCACCTCCACAGTCTTTGGTAGCTCAATGTAATCTCTTAAAATCTGAGTTCTCCCTTAATTTATCAGAGAGCTCATCTTCTGCAGTCACACTGTCACTATTATTTTCTTTTTCTCTGATGCTACCATTGATTTTTTTCCTCATGCATGCCATGTCTTCTTCAAAGTTTTTAAGTCCAGAATTTGTTTCATCCATGTCAGACTTCAAATTGGATGCTTGGCCAATGACTGAATTCTGTTTCAGTAGAAAGCCCAGAGAAGAATCTCAGCCCTCATGCTTACTGCTTTCACTTTTGTTTAATGGGTGTGGCATTTCACTTTTGTTTAATGGGTGTGGCATATCATGTGTAGATGGTTTCTTGTTGTTGCTGACATTTTTTTCTAATGTGAGAGCCCTAGTGCTACTGCTTCTTGGCGGCAGCCTGGTGGCCTGAGAAGTGGGTGTGCCTACAGTTGATGTATGTACATGGCTTGCACTATCCTTCGTAATGGCATGAAGTCGTTCCACATATTTTGTTTCTAAGGATAAGTGTTAATGGAACTTATTTCCTTCCCTATATTTTTGGACAACGAACAATAAAAGAATAAATGGAAGCACATAAACAAAATATATTTAAGAGGGTGGTTTAGTCTCCATATTTTGTTCCTTCATCTGGAGGGAGCCAGGTATCAATACTAACATGTTAATGGGGTGTCATAAATACACTTTAGTGTCAGGTATTTGGACTATGAATTTTAAAGTGATTATAATAATTAAATTTCTAGTTTTGGTGAATTGTTGTGATAGATTAATTTTCTCTTTTAAATAAGTTATATTCCATATGAATACTATGGGTCAATAGCATGGATTTTCAGTACCATGGGTCAATACCATGGGCATTTTTATTTTTATTTGATTTTTATAGGGTTATTTTTTTTTTTATTCATTTCTTTTATTTTGACAAAGTAAAATATTTACATTACATGAAATTTTTTCTTTAATTTTTATTTTTATGTAATTTGATTTAGTCAAAACGTAAAACATTTTGTTACAACATCTCTACTATATTTAGAGAGTTTTTGGCCAAATCACATAGAGAATAATTTGTCAACGCGTTTCGAACCAACCAGTGTGGTTCATCATGAGGACAAGTTGAAGATCCAATCTAGCTTAGCTTGTTAAATAGTATGTGCAGAGACTCCAACATGACCTAATGACTTAAGTCAAACCAATAATACTCTTGTTATATTTTTAATTATTATTATTCTACGAAAATAGTTAAATTTGGTAAAATTATATAATAAAATATTCATTTGTTACTTGTACTTGTATATATATATATTCAAAAACCTAACTAATCATATTAAAATAATATCTTTGGTATATCATATATTTATTTAATAATAATAATATTTTTATTATAATTTATCATTTAAACCTAATGTCCAATTGAAATTAAATTAATATATTTAATAATTATTATTTATTTTAAATAATAACAATAATTTATTTATTCCAATAATAATACTACAAAATATTGCTAGATAATATTAAATTAAAAATGTCATTCTTAGAAATTTAGTTTAAATTAGGTAATTTTATAACACTTAAAGTATTATTTATATGTACTTTTGATTAATAAATGTATATATATTACCAAAAAATGAATGTTGGTACATCAATATTTATTTTAATAATTACTATTTATTTATCATTTAAATCTCAAGGTCCATTTGCCAAAGTATAATTTTATTAATTAATTAATTAATTACTATTGTTTATTTAATAATTAAATAATTGTATATGATGCTATAAAAGGATAATACTAATAGTATAATATTTATATAAATTCATAATATAAAAATATACATGACTGAAATCAAGAAAAAAGAAATAATTTATCAAATTACTTCTTGAATATTAATATTCCCACAAATGATTGTAATAGGGTCGACATTAAATTTATAAAGATCATTTATATTTGACTTGAAAGTGCCTCTTGACAATATAAATTAAATTTAACCCTAAAATTCTATATATAACTTATAATTTATAATAAACCAGGGGTTTTGACAGCCCCTAGTTTTTCCCATGGTATTCTTGAGCCATGGATTTGTCCATGGTATCCTTCTCTAATATAGCCTATTTAAACACATAAAATTGCAATGAATTTTTATTGTTATTAGCTTTTAGATTAGTCTCATATGTTTTGGAATAATAAAATTTTCTGTGTGGTTCAGAGACACTGGAGATTGGTGATTGCTACATAAATGATGGAGCTTGCCTTGGTTCAGGGACACTGGAGATTGGATGGATCTTGCGTTGGTTCAAGGACACTAGAGATTGGATGGAGCTTGCCTTGGTTCAAGGACACTAGAGATTGGTGATGAGCTTGCATTGGTTCAAGGATACTAGAGATTGGATGGAGCTTGCCTTGGTTTAGGGACACTGGAGATTGGTGATTGCTACGTCAACGATGGAGCTTGGCCCTGGTTTTTCCCATGGTATTCTTAAGCCATGGATTTTCCCATGGCATCCTTCTCTAATGTAGCCTATTTAAAGACATAAAATTCCAATGAATTTTTATTATTATTAGTTTTTGGATTAGATCTGAATTTGAATTTAAATGGGTGGTCTCAGGCCTGGAAATTGACCTCGTGTGGGATGGATTTTAGATTTCACAACGTATTTGACAATTATTGAAAATTCTTCACAGTCAAATTTGATGTGTGTGTTATAATAAGTAAAATGACAAAATGACTTCCAATTTTAAAGTTAAATCATCAAAATCTCTAATACCTTAAGTGCAAGTAAAGATAGCCTACAATAAAATATTATGAATATTATAATACCTCATTCAACTATATGTACAAATTATAGTACATTACATTCTATAGTATATGCCAATAGATTGGTGAGAATTTTAACACTCTATTTATGCTCCTATATATCAAGAAACCAAACCCCTATGAATGGAAGATGGTTGCTATACATTTGTAATTAGTATTATTTTTCCCTTTTTGTTATCGGATTCTCATTCTGAACTTTTGGGGTTCACAAGCTTGTTTAGTTATCATCAACAAATATCGGGTTTCCATTAGATCTCGAATGTGCACGGAAATAGTAAGTTCACAGTGCCATCCTTCTATGCATCCTTGCCTCCTTGCGCAGGAATGGGCTCGTGAAGAAATCTTATGAGCTTATGAGCTCTCAGTGCTTGCGATGCGAAAGTGGGACTTCTAATTTTCTCCTCAACAGGGAAGTTATAAGAATTCACCAATCCCATGTGTGTTCGATGAGTATCTTCCCTAACTATTAGATTTATATTTTTAGGGATAACTGTAAAGCGATATACTCTTGAAAGTCTTCGCCAGTATTTCAGATATAAAATGAATACTAAGTTAGATACATGTTTGATTATCGTTAGATATATTTTTATTATCATTTCACAGTTCTGCATAAATGATTCATTGCTCTTTCACTTGGAGAAAAAAATTTCAGATATAACATGAATACTAAGTTAGATACATGTTTGATTATCGTTAGATATATTTTTATTATCAATTCACAGTTCTGCATAAATGATTCATTGCTCTTTCACTTGGAGAAAAAACTTTGGGCATAACTGTCTATGTTGACTGGTTAAAGAAAGGTGTTAGCTTTTATTTTGGACTTTAAAGCTTTAGGTTGATATGATTCATTGTTCTTTCACGTTGGACTAGAGAGAAAATCTTGGGCATAACTGTCTATTGTTCACGGGTTAAAGGTCAAAGGTATTAGCTTTTATTTGGACTTGTAAAGCTTTAGATTGATGATACTTCAGAACTGAAATAAACATTTGGCAATTGATAATTATGTAGTCATTGGGTTAAGTTCCAATGGTTTTCGAAAAAGGATTACCTTACCCTAAAACTCGAGGCTTTCCTTACAATAAAACTCAAATAGACTTATATTGGAGTTTTAAGGCAATAGAAATTGATAACTCCTTTGTATCCATTTATTTGAATTTTCCAATGTGTGTGCAAGGGGATATTCAATGCACTCAACATTTGTGAAATGGAGGTATTTCTCTTTACTGAGTAGAGGTTGTAGTTTTTTTTGTTGGTAGAGTTTGCAGTTTTTAGTTGGCATCTTGCACTTTATGAAACAGTTTGGAAAGTGGTTGTCTAATTAGGGAGGTTGACATTTCTAAATTGACTTAGAACGTAACATGAAGGGCATCGAAAACAGTTTGGAAAGTGGTTGTCTAATTAGGGAGGTTGACATTTCTAAATTCTGACATGAAGTTGTCAAAATTGATGCCTTGCACCTGATCCTGAAATGGTACAAGTGGTGTTTCAACTAAGCTGATATGCATATACCTTGGTATAGGTGAGTCACCAGATCTACTTTGTAAGGGTGGTGTCATTAAGTTCTCAGAATTGATGCCTTGCACCTGATCATGAAATGGTACAAGTGGTGTTTCAACTGAGCTGATATGCATATACCCTGGTATTGGTGTCTCAACAGATCTACTTTGTAAGGGTGAATCAAATTGAAAGATCTGACGGACACCATTCAAAAATCTTGCACTAGCTTCCACATTGAAATTTCTACCCTGAGCGTCACCTGAGCTTGCTGAACGTCCTGGCAAGTGTGTGCATTTATATGTCTTCTCACTCTCATATGTCTTCTTACTATTACATGTCTTCCTAATATTTTTGGCATGAGGCTTTTTGGGAGGTGCCTCATCAGGAAAAATGAGCCTGGCTTTCTTCCCTCTGTGCCTCTTGGCTTCTGTATCATATGCTAAAGCAGCTTCTAACTGTGTATCATAGGTACCATCGCAAACATTCACGCCTTCGATGGGATCCCTGACTTCTACAGCCCATTTTCCTTTGCGTCGTTTTATACCTTTGTATAGGGTCTTCCGCTGCTTCTTGCTATCTGTCAAGTCTGCTCCTTTGATTTGGGAATTTGCCGCAAGACCTCCTTCAAAGAACATTAAATTTAAAAGCACATTATAAACTATATGAATTTAAAACTTAATATGAACATCTTGTTGAAATTGTAATTTCCCCTGTGCGCAGGCCAGCAGTTAAGGCGCGCAGGTCAGTAGTCAACACGCCGAAACCACCCAACAAGAAACCATAAACCGCCGGGAAGCCATCGCACCGCTCTTTGGCAAAAGTGGTTTCCGTACGAAGGGGCTCCGATGCGTTTTGGAGGAGGCACGTTGATTGCCATGACATCAGCACCTGACATTTATCGGACGATAAATGTCAGTCAACTCACCCCGCCCGATATGCGTCCGATTAAATGGAATGTCCTCTGCCGCTCGATTGCCAGGAAAGGTCTCCGCCGTTTAAAGTTCTCCAAAGTACATACGGGCGCCGTTTAAAGTTCTCCAAAGTACATACGGGCCTGTTAATAAATTAATGCAGCATGGTTGTATTACCATAACCCATACCTTATGTTAAATGCAATGACATGTTTTTGGTAATGTTTTTAAAGTTTTATGGCCCGTAACAGCATGGTTGTATTACCATAACCCATACCTTATGTTAAATGCAATGACATGTTTTTGGTAATGTTTTTAAAGTTTTACGGCCCGTAACAGCATGGTTGTATTACCATAACCCATACCTTATGTTAAATGCAATGACATGTTTTTGGTAATGTTTTTAAAGTTTTACGGCCCGTAATATTTATTGAGTATGGGCGAAAATGTGATGTAAGTTTTATTATTATTATTTGCGCATAGATATTGTATGTGCGTTGACTCCATTTGAGACATACAGCATCGCACACGGGAAGGAGATAATTGGGCTTGCAACAGCCAATGAAAAACAATGGATTGTAA
>APFE030612068.1:61401-82883 GCA_000404065.3 Pinus taeda | reverse complement strand
AAAGT
The DNA here is from genome assembly GCA_000404065.3 of Pinus taeda. Classification (NCBI taxonomy): domain Eukaryota; kingdom Viridiplantae; phylum Streptophyta; class Pinopsida; order Pinales; family Pinaceae; genus Pinus; species Pinus taeda. Next base: position 82,878 of record APFE030612068.1, on the reverse strand, counting down.
ACAAGGCATGGCAAAGTATGAAGAATATAGGAAGGAGTTCTCTATTATCTTAAGTAGGTTGGAGGAGATGATGGGAGGATGTCCCCGAATTCGTGAAGATCTTGCAGCCTTGGGGAAAAATGTTGAGGGAATTCTTCAAGTCGGTCAAACAATGGAGCGAGTGATTGCAGATTGTAATGCCGAAAAGGAGGAAGTTTTGAGGATGAAAGACGTTGCAGACGGGGATATGGCCGATAGTGGATTTGAACCCGATCAAGTGGAACCACAATCGGGTTGTTGGCATACATGTATAGCTGAGAGAGCTCTTGCGAAGAGACCTCGTGACGACATTACAAACAGTTCAAGTGGGCATTTGGTAGATGGGCCGAGAGCCGGAAGAGGCAAAATCGGTTTGCCTATGCGAAAGAACATCTTACCATGGAGATGCACGACAAAATTTTATATGAAGAAGTAAGAAGTGATCACGATTGAAGGACAAGAATCGGTCATTCTAGCACTTACAGGCAGCATCTTGGATTGGCCAAGAAGGCTGGAGTTGGTGGAAGGCAATGGCAAAAGGAATGATGTGTGTAGGGGACCGAATATCCAAGGGGAAGATCGGGAGGCACACCGACAACAGTTAGAGGACGAAGGTCCGGACAGGTGGATAGAGTTGATGGACGAGGGTGAGCCACCGGACTCACCTCCTTTGAGACTTGCTTAGATAAAATAGGAAGCAGGGCTCACCGTTGACTGCTCAAGGAAGTGAGCCCGTAAGGTGATTGGGCAGGTTGGTCCCGTGTGTAGCACAGAGAAGTGGGGTTCCCACGAACCTGAGCCGGGACCGAAATTGTAGGTGTTCACACATAAGTGTGACACTTACGCCGAGGTCCATACATGGTGACTTGGAGGTCTGAAGCATTGAGGAGCCGGGTCGATGTCTAATTTCCGACTTGATGTAGTATGGGATGCATACTCCCGTGACGTGCACAGGATTACGAAACGGGAGGGCGACTTGGTATGGAGGACCGAAGGGGGCACAATGGTATGGAGGTTGTCGGGGCGACAACGGAATAAGGTGGGGGAGGATGTAACGCCCTGGGGACCGGGCGCTCCGCACGACGACGGGCGGCCCGAACGAAGGCTGAACGACCTCCCACCCGACGATCCGTTTGGAGGCTCGACACAAAGAAACAACACAACCGATGCGACGAGGTGGCATACGGGCAGCAGGGCAAACGTTGGAGACGGGTGCCCGATCAAGTATGACAGTTGGGTAAAGCGGGTGATCGATGGAATGATGGCGGTGGGCGACACGACAGTGTGCCCACCCGCCCGAACGCCGAACGAGCAAACAGGACCGGTGAACGAAGGGGCACACGGGCAGCAAGGGCGGAAGCCTACACAGACACGATGTAACGGAGGGTCGAAACATGGGCAGGGCGAACAGAGATATGCCCGCCCGAAAGGCTAACCAAACGGAAGTCTACATAGGCAGGGCGGCACGGACGTGCGCCCGCCCGAACGAAAAGACCGTGCGAGGCACGGGTGAACCTGTGAACGACGAACAATGCGACGACACCGAACAGCAAGAAGGTTTGTGACAAGGGACAGCACGAAGATCGAGCGCGGGTGTGAAGTGGGGGACGAGTTATACCGTGGCGTGGGCGTCCTTGTGCAACAAGGGCCGACCCATCTAAACGGTGAACGACACGACTCTCAACAAAATAAAACAAGTCGGGTCAAGAGAGTTGGGGCGGCGAATTACAAGTCATCACGTCGGTTCAAGAGAGTTGGGGCGGCGGAGTGCAAATTCGAGGGTCGGTTTGGGAAATCGACACCCCTCCACAATCGACATGGATCCATATAAATGAGGGAGCACTCAACCATTTGGAGACATCAAGTTCGATCAATTCATTCGATCAAACCATTCGGTCTTAACCTTTCAACGGAGGTCGCATAGCGAAATGTGACAAATTAACTCGGTTGTGAAGAGGTGCAGAGGTCGGTTGGGCCGCAGATCGGTTCTACGGACAAAGGTCGAACAGAAGTCGTGTATGAGATACACGAACAGCGAAGAATTAACCGCCGGTCTTGGCAAACGCGGCAGAACGCACAGGTCATTACTACACCGGTTGGAGATCGAGGATCTTTGGTATAATTCAGCTGTGAAAAGATTAAGTGGCCGAGAGACCCATTGTAAGATCGGTTGGGCAGCAGCGCACGGAGTGCCGATGACCCAACGATCGTAAAGGTTATGGCCTGCGGTGAAAGTCGTGAGATCCGAAGGGATTCACGCACATTGTAAACTGTAAACTTGACAAGTAAAAGAAACGTTTTTGGAGCGCAGCTCGGTTGGGGCTGGCTCCTCCACTAAAACATATGTGTTATGTGTTGACGTTTATTATTGTTGCTGTTTATGGTTGTTTACATATGCTGAACGAATTTATAATTTAACAAATATAATTGGAATTATATGGATGTTAATTATATGAAGTATTTAGCTGTGGAAAATTAAAAGAGATAACACTAATTAAGAGGGATAAATTGGTGTTGGAAGTCTAGTTTAGGCGTAGTCCGTATATGCCCGAACCCACCATAAGGCGGTGCTGCACCTCCCGTCAAACGAAAAAAAGTTACGGGGGCGTGACAGGGCGGGTCGGGCGAGGGCGCACCTGGGCGAACGAGCCCGTGTCAAAAAATGCTAAGTTGTGACCCGAGGTTGGCTTTGTGCACGTTCGTGCAGCTCGTTTGCCCGACTCTCCCTTGTCCGTTCATTTGGGTGAGTCGTTTGAGGGCGTGCGTGCGAACTCGTTTGGGTGGGTCATTCAGGTGGGTCATTCAGGCGAGTCGGGTGAGGGCGTGCGTGTGAACTCGTTCAGGAGGGTTGGGCGAGGGCTTCCATGTGAACTCGTTCGGGCGGGCCGGGCGAGGGCGTCTGTGTGAACTCATTCAGGCGGGTCGGGCGAGAGCGTCCGTGTGAACTCATTCGGGCGGGTCGGGTGAGGGCGCACCCGGGCGAACGAGCACGTGTCAAAAAATGCTAAGTTGTGACCCGAGATTGGCTTTGTGCACGTTCGTGCAGCTCGTTTGCCCGGCTCTCCCTTGTCCGTTCGTTAGGTGAGTCGTTTGAGGGCGTGCGTTCGAACTCGTTCGGGCGGTTCGTTCGGGTGAACTCGTTCAGGCGGGTCGGGTGAGGGTGCACCCGGGCGAGCGAGCCCGTGTAAAAAAATGCTAAGTTGTGACCCGAGGTTGGCTTTGTGCACGTTCGTGCAGCTCGTTTTCCTAGCTCTCCCTTGTCCGTTCGTTTGGGTGAGTCGTTTGAGGGCGTGCGTGCGAACTCGTTCGGGCGGGTCGGGTCAGGGCGTGCGTGTGAACTCGTTCGGGAGGGTCGGGCGAGGGTGTCTGTGTGAACTCGTTCAGGCGGGTCGTTCAGGCGGGCCGGGCGAGGGCGTCTGTGTGAACTCGTTCGGGCGAGTCGGGCGAGGGTGTCTGTGTGAACTCGTTCGGGCGGGCCGGGCGAGGGCGCACCCGGGCGAACGAGCCCGTGCCAAAAAATGCTAAGTTGTGACCCGAGGTTGGCTTTGTGCACGTTCGTGGAGCTCGTTTTCCCAGCTCTCCCTTGTCTGTTCGTTTGGGTGAGTCGTTTGGGGGCGTGCGTGCGAACTCGTTCGGGTGGGTCGTTCGGGTGAACTCATTCAGGCGGGTCGGGCGAGGGCACACCCGGGCGAACGCGCCCTTGTCAAAAAATGCTAAGTTGTGACCCGAGGTTGGCTTTGTGCATGTTCGTGCAGCTTGTTTACCCGGCTCTCCCTTGTCCGTTCGTTTGGGCGAGTCGTTTGGGGGCGGGCGTGCGAACTCGTTCGGGCGGGTCGTTTGGGTGAACTCGTTCAGGCGGGTCGGGCGAGGGCGCACCTGGGCGAACGAGCCCATGTCAAAAAATGCTAAGTTGTGACCTGAGGTTGGCTTTGTGCACGTTCGTGTAGCTTGTTTTCCCGGCTCTCCCTTGTCCGTTCGTTTGGGTGAGTCGTTTGAGGGCGTGCATGCGAACTCGTTAGGGCGGGTCGTTTGAGCGAACTCGTTCAGGCAGGACGGGCGAGGGCGCACCCGGGCGAACGAGCCTGTGTAAAAAAATGCTAAGTTGTGACCCGAGGTTGGCTTTGTGCACGTTCTTTCAGCTCGTTTGCCCGGCTCTCCCTTGTCCGTTTGTTTGGGTGAGTCGTTTGAGGGCGTGCATGCGAACTCGTTCGGGCGGGTCGGGCGAGGCCGCACCCGGGCGAACGAGCCCGTGTCAAAAATGGCTAAGTTGTGACCCGAGGTTGGCTTTGTGCACGTTCGTGCAGCTCATTTTCCCAGATCTCCCTTGTCCGTTCGTTTGGGTGAGTTGTTTGAGGGCGTGCGTGCGGAACTCGTTCAGGCGGGTCGTTCGGGTGAACTCGTTCAGGCGGGTCGAGCGAGGGCGCACCCGGGCGAACGAGCTCGTGTCAAAAAATGCTAAGTTGTGACCCGAGGTTGGCTTTGTGCACATTCGTGCAGCTCGTTTGCCCCGGCTCTCCCTTGTCCGTTCGTTTGGGTGAGTCGTTTGAGGGCGTGCGTGTGAACTCGTTCGGGCGGGTCGTTCGGGTGAACTCGTTCAGGCGGGTCAGGCGAGAGCTCACCCGGGCGAACGAGCCCGTATCAAAAAATGCTAAGTTGTGACCCGAGGTTGGCTTTGTGCACGTTCGTGCAGCTCATTTTCCCAGCTCTCCCTTGCCCCTTCGTTTGGGTGAGTCGTTTGAGGGCGTGCGTGCGAACGTGTTTGGGCGGGTCGTTCGGGTGAACTCGTTCAGGCGGGTCGGGCGAGGGCGCACCCGGGCGAATGAGCACATATCAAAAAATACTAAGTTGTGACCCGAGGTTGGCTTTGTGAACGTTCGTGCAGCTCGTTTTCCCGGCTCTCCCTTGTCCGTTCGTTTGGGTGAGTCGTTTGAGGGCGTGCGTGCGAACTCGTTCGGGCGGGTCGTTCGGGTGAACTCGTTTGGGCAGGTCGGGCGAGGGCGCACTTGGGTGAACGAGCCCATAATAAAAAATGCTAAGTTGTGACCCGACGTTGGCTTTGTGCACGTTCGCGCAGCTCGTTTTCCCGGCTCTCCCTTGTCCCTTCGTTTGGGTGAGTCGTTTGAGGGCGTGCGTGCGAACTCGTTTGGGCGGGTCGTTCAGGTGAACTCGTTTAGGCGGGTCGGGCGAGGGCGCACCCGGGCGAATGAGCTCGTATCAGAAAATGCTAAGTTTTGACCCGAGGTTGGCTTTGTGCACGTTCGTGCAGCTCGTTTGCCCGTCTCTCCCTTGTCCCTTCGTTTGGGTGAGTCGTTTGAGGGCGTGCATGCGAACTCGTTCAGGCGGGTCGTTCGGGTGAACTCGTTCAGGCAGGTCGGGCTGAGGGCGCACCCGGGCGAACGAGCCTGTATCAGAAAATGCTAAGTTGTGACCTGAGGTTGGCTTTGTGCACGTTCATGCAGCTCGTTTTCCTGGCTCTCCCTTGTCCCTTCGTTTGGGTGAGTCGTTTGAGGGCATGTGTGCGAACTCGTTTGGGTGGGTCATTCGGGTGAACTCGTTCAGGCGGGTCGGGCGAGGGCGCACCCAGGCGAATGAGCCCGTATCAGAAAATGCTAAGTTGTGACCCAAGGTTGGCTTTGTGCACATTCGTGCAGCTCATTTGCCCGACTCTCCCTTGTCCCTTCGTTTGGGTGTGTAGCGGCCTGCGGCTCTGCCCGAGCGCGCGTCCCACCTCCTCGCAAAAATAACCAAGTGTTGGAGTCACCATCGCATGTGAGCGCGCGGAGTATGGGCATGTGGAGGTGTTTATATGCGGTGGGGGAATAAACGGTGAACAACCCAAGCCGACATGTAAAACATGGGCGAAGGGTTGTTCATCAAAATAATTAGAGCGTCGGCTTGAAAAAAGGTTGAATCATGGCGTTATAATATAATTTGTGGGGTCGACTTTCAAAGCCAACACCCCTCACACTTGGGCTAGCATGCTTATATATATGTGAACGCAAAAGCTCATTTGGATCATCGAACAAGATCACCATCTCTTTGCACAAAAGGTAGAGCACTTGGAGGTAGCGCGGGTACCGCAGCGGATAGATTTGCCCGCCGAGCCAGCCGAAGGAAGAAACAGGGTTTCAGATTTCGGTGGTGTTCGGTATCGCATTTAGACACGAGGTGGAGGCATGGGCGAGGACGCGCACAGGGAGCGACAGCCCGCCCGACGCCGGATCGTGCAGCGGGTAACATAATGGGTTGCTGGATGCGACGGTGGGTTGTGCACAGGGTGCGCCCGCCCGCCCGACGGACAGTAGTTTCGGGTTAGCGGTGGGTCGTGCACGAGGTGCGCCCGCCCGCCTGATGTGCGGCAGTTTGGAGTTAGCGGTGGGTCGTGCACAGGGTGCACCCGCCCGCCCGACGTGCAGCAGTTTGGAGTTAGCGGTGGGTCGTGCACGGGATGCGCATGCCCGCCCGACGTGCAGCAGTTTGGAGTTAGCGGTGGGTCGTGCACGAGGTGTGCCCGCCCGCCCTACGTGCAGCAATTTGGAGTTAACGGTGGGTCGTGCATGAGGTACGCCCGCCCGCCCAACGTGCAGCAGATTGGAGTATCGGTTCGTGCGGAGTTGGTATAACGGTGGGTCGTGCACAGGGTGCGCCCACCCGCCCGACGACACGAGGACTTTGTATTATACATTGTGATTTGGGTTTCGGTGGAGTCTTGGCGGACCGCCGTGTGGGTGCGCACAGGCGGTCGCCCTCCCAAGTTGTAAACTATACATTGTAATGAAAAATTGATTATTACTATATTGCCATGTTGATTATTGTTATGATGGTTTTATTAACAAGCATTGCTAATGGTTTTCTAACACGTTAATGTTATCATTCATAAAGACTGTAAATTGTTAAGGCATAGTCTGTAAAGTTTATTAACGATGGAACATCTTGATGTCTTAGGCGGTGCCGCACCCGCCCAATTAAGAAAAAAAAAGATTGGGGGCGTGACAGGTGGTATCAGAGCAGGGTTGCTCATGACAAGTGAAGCTGACATGACTATGGAGAAAGCATGGATGAACAGCCTGGGGTTCGTAGACTTGGTGGTTCATGGGAAAACCACTCAAGCTCTAGTGGACACAGGGGCCACCCATAATTTCATGACGACACAATTGGCTAAAGCTGTTGGGCTGACAATCCTTCCATCCAACATGGAAGTCAAGGCAGTGAACTCCAAGGCCAAGGTGACGGGTTTGGCACACAAGGTGTCGATACAAGTAGGAGACTGGACGGGTCAGTTGGACTTCACAGTGATGGAGATGAATGACTTCGACGTAATACTTGGGCAAGATTTCTTGAAGGGCAACAAGGCTATTGTTGTTCCCTTCTGTGATGAGGTGGTGCTGGTTGGGCAGACATGGACTTGGACTTTGCCCACACATAGGCAAAGGAGGGAGGTCAATGTGCAGCATGTTTCTGTAGTAAGTTTGGAGAGATCCATGAAGGAATCAGACGTGGAGATATATGCGGTAGTGTGCAAAGGAGCCGATGGTGATGGAGAGGGGACGTCTATCTCAGCTGAGATTTCTGATGTGCTGGCCAAATATGCAGATTTGATGCCTGACGAGCTTCCAAAAAAACTTCCGCCAAGGCGTGCCGTGGACCACAGCATTGAGCTTGAACCAGGGAAGGAACCCCCGGCTAAAGCACCTTATCGGTTGTCTGGACCTGAGTTGGAGGAATTGAAACGTCAGCTAAAGGAGTTAGCTGATGCCGGCTTCATTAGGCCTTCAAGGTCCCCATATGGAGCTCCAATATTATTCCAGCGAAAGAAGGATAGCAATGAGCTAAGGATGTGCTGTGACTACCATGCATTAAACAAGCAAACGGTGAGGAACAGGTATCCTTTGCCATTGGCTATAGATTGCTTCGACAAGCTTGCGAAGGCTCGAGTGTTTTCCAAGCTAGACTTGAGGCATGGTTACTATCAGGTGCGGATTGCCGAAGGAGATGAGAAGAAGACTGCAATCGTAACAAGGTATGGCAGTTTTGAGTTCCTTGTTATGCCGTTTGGGTTATGCAACGCTCCTGCAACATTTTGTACTTTGATGAACGATGTCCTACGATCGTACTTGGACTCGTTCGTGGTAGTATACCGGATGATATAGTGGTTTACAGTGATAACATGGAGGATCATAAGAAACACTTGGCGATTGTTTTCAAGGCACTGAGGGAGAACCAGTTGTTCTTGAAAAAATCCAAGTGTGTGTTCGCTCAGACAGAGATACCATTCCTTGGGCACATCGTTGGACAGGGGTACATATGGATGGAGCCAAGCAGGGTGAAGGCTATCGAAGACTGGGTTGAACCAAAGAATGTCCATGATATGAGGGTGTTTTTGGGCATGACCAACTACCAACGGAAGTTCGTAGAAGGTTACTCCAAAGTAATATCGGCACTGACAGACCTACTAAAAAAGGATAAGAAATGGTGTTGGATAGAGAAATGCCAAAAGGCATTCGATGAGTTGAAGAGAAGGATGGTTACAGCACCGATACTGAAGTTACCTGACTTCGGGAGACCATTCGAGGTACACACAGATGCTTCAGACTTTGCCATAGGAGGAGTTCTTATGCAAGATGGGCATCCGGTGGCCTATGAGAGTCGGAAGTTGCAGGATAGAGAACAGAGGTATCCGATCCATGAGAAGGAAATGACTGCCATCATCCATTGTCTTCACATATGGAGGCACTACCTGATTGGGAAGCCTTTTGTTGTCAAGACTGATAACGTCGCAGCTAGTTATTTTGCATCACAACCGAAGCTTTCTGCAAAGCAAGCTCATTGGCAAGACTTCTTGGCAGAGTTCGACATGACTATCGAGTATCGACCAGGTAGGCACAATGCAGTGGCAGATGCCCTTAGCAGGAAGGGGCAGCTTGCGGCATTGGATGAGGAAGAAGACCGGGAAGCAAGGGGTAGAAGTCTAGTTCAGATGTCAGAGGAGATGCAGAATAAGATCAAAGAAAGTGTTGGAACTGATGCTTTGGTGCAAAATATAGTGAAGCAGGTAAAGGAAGGGAAGACACGAAGGTTCTTCCTAAGGGAGGGGTTCTTGTTCTTTGGGAACCGACTCTATGTTCCAAAGTCATCAGGGCTCAGAAGACACCTTTTGAAGGAATGCCACGATTCTCCGTGGGCGGGTCACCCAGGGCAGCGTCGTTCTTTGGCGTTATTAGAGAGAGGGTTCTTTTGGGAGAAGATGAGAGAGGATATGGAGGAGTATGTACACATGTGCATCATTTTCCAGTAGGACAAATCGGATAATCAAAGGCAGGGAGGACTACTACAATCTTTACCGATTCCAGAGAGACCATGGATGAGTGCCTCAATGGACGTCATCACTCAGTTACCACAGGTGCAGGGGTATAATGGGATTATGGTCGTGGTCGATCGTTTTTCCAAGTATGTTATCTTTGTTCCTACAAAGATACCTTGTGGAGCTGAGCGGACAGCGGAATTGTTCTTTAAGAACATAGTGAAGTATTGGGGAATGCCACTAAGTATTGTGTCGCATAGGGATCCGCGATTTACAGGGAGATTCTGGACTACATTGTTCAAGTTGGTCGGGACAGAGTTGTTGATGAGTTCGAGTTACCATCCGCAGATAGATGGGCAGACTGAGAGGATCAACGCACTGCTGGAGGACTACTTGTGACATTATGTGACAGCTGATCAAAAGAATTGGCCCGAACTCTTGGATATTGCTTAGTTCAGCTACAATATTCAGAAGAGTTCTTCAACGGGGTATAGCCCATTTGAGTTGGTAAATGGACAGATGCCGGTTGCACCACATACCGTGGTAACGGGAGGCTTCTTGAGAAGCCCTCATGCGAAAAGGTTCATGAAGGCTTGGGAAGAGACCTTGGAGCTAGCACGGTTGCGCTTGCACGAAGCTACAAGGAGGATGAAAAAGTATGCTGATCGTGGGAGACGAGAGGCACACTTTGATGTAGGGGATATGGTGTTCCTCATGATCACCGGGGAGCAGTTTCAGCCAGCCAAGGGGACGACGAACAAACTGACACGGAAGTACGAGGGACCATTCCGAGTAAAGAAGAGAGTGGGGGAAGCTGCTTACCAGTTGGAGCTTCCATGCCATATGAACATGAAACACCCAGTTTTTCATGTGAGACAGTTGAAACGATGTCAACTTGATTCAGACCATCCAGAGAGAGTCGAACCGATGAGAGGACCAGCCAGGATTGTGGACAAGCCAAGACTAGAGTTGGAGAAGATTGTGAGTCTCAGAACTACTGGTGTTGCTTGCCACCGACGACGGGAATTTCTTTGCAGATGGAAGGATGCACCGGAGGAGGAGAGATGGGAGACGGAGGATTCACTTTGGAGATGGAAGGACAAGATCACGAAGTATGACAGAAAATTGAGGAGGAGAGCAGGGATTGTCGGGACGACAATGACTTCGGGTGGGGGAGAATGTAGCAGCCTGCGGCTCTACCCGAGCGCACGCCCCACCTCCTCGCAAAAATAACCAAGTGTTGGAGTCACCATCACATGTGAGCGCGCGGAGTATGGGCGTGTGGAGGTGTTTATATGCGGTGGGGGAATAAACGGTGAACAACCCAAGCCAACATGTAAAACATGGGCGAAGGGGTGTTCATCAAAATAATTAGAGCGTCGGCTTGAAAAAAGGTTGAAGCATGGCGTTATAATATAATTTGTGGGGTCAGCTTTCAAAGCCAACACCCCTCACACTTGGGCTAGCATGCGTATATATATGTGAACGCAAAAGCTAATTTGGATCATCGAACAAGATCACCATCTCTTCGCACAAAAGGTAGAGCACTGGGAGGTAGCGCAGTTACCGTAGTGGATAGATGTGCCCGCCAAGCCGGGCGAAGGACGAAATAGGGTTTCAGATTTCGGTGGTGTTCAGTATCGCATTTAGACACGAGGTGGAGGCGTGGGCGAGGATGCGCACAGGGAGCGACCGCTCGCCCGACGCCGGATCGTGCAGCGGGTAACATAACGGGTTGCTGGATGCGACGGTGGGTCGTGCATGGGGTGCGCCCGCCCACCCGACGAACATTAGTTTTGGGTTAGCGGTGGGTCGTGCACGAGGTGCGCCCGCTCGCCCGACGTGCGGCAGTTTGGAGTTAGTGGTGGGTCGTGCACGGGGTGCACCCGCCCGCCCGACGTGCAGCAGTTTGGAGTTAGCGGTGGGTCGTGCACGGGGTGCACCCGCCCGAATCACGTGCAACAGTTTGGAGTTAGCGGTGGGTCGTGCACGAGGTGCGCCTGCCCACCCGACGTGCAGCAGTTTGGAGTTAACGGTGGGTCGTGCACGAGGTGCGCCCTCCTGCCCAACGTGCAGCAGATTAGAGTATCGGTTCGTGCGGAGTTGGTATAACGGTGGGTCGTGCACGGGGTGCAACCGCCCGCCCGACAGCACGAGGACTTTGTATTATACATTGTGATTTGGGTTTCGGTGGAGTCTTGGTGGACCATCGTGCGAGTGCGCACGGGCGGTCGCCCTCCCAAGTTGTAAACTATACATTGTAATGAAAAATTGATTATTACTATATTGCCGTGTTGATTATTGTTATGATCGTTTTATTAACAAGCATTGCTAATGGTTTTCTAACATGTTAATGTTATAATTCATAAAGACTGTAAATTGTTAAGGCGTAGTCCGTAAAGTTTATTAACGATGGAACATCTTGATGGCTTAGGCAGTGCTGCACCTGCCCAATTAAGAAAAAAAAAGATTGGGGGCGTGACAGGGTGAGTCGTTTGAGGGCGTGCGTGCGAACTCGTTCGGGCGGGTCGTTCGGGTGAACTCGTTTAGGCGGGTCGGGCGAGGGCGCACCCGGGCGAACGAGCCCGTATCAGAAAATGCTAAGTTGTGACCCGAGGTTGGCTTTGTGCACGTTCGTGCAGCTCGTTTGCCCGGCTCTCCCTTGTCCCTTCGTTTGGTGAGTCGTTTGAGGGCGTGTGTGCGAACTCGTTCGGGTGGGTCGTTCGGGTGAACTCGTTTAGGCGGGTCGAGCGAGGGCGCACCCAGGCGAACGAGCCCGTGTCAAAAAATGCTAAGTTGTGACCCGAGGTTGGCTTTGTGCACATTCGTGTAGCTTTTTTTCCCGTCTCCCCCTTGTCCCTTCGTTTGGGTGAGCAGTTTGAGGGCGTGCGTGCGAACTCGTTCGGGCGGGTCATTCGGGTGGGTCGTTTGGGTGAACTCGTTCAGGCGGGTCGAGCGAGGGCGCACCCGGGAGAATGAACCCGTATAAAAAAATGCTAAGTTGTGACCCGAGGTTGGCTTTATGCATGTTCGCGCAGCTCGTTTGCTCGACACTCCCTTGTCCCTTTGTTTCCGTGAGTCATTTGAGGGCGTGCGTGCAAACTCGTTCGGGCGGGTCATTCCAGTGAACTCGTTCAGGCGGGTTGGGCGAGGGCGCACCCGGGCGAACGAGCCTGTATCAAAAAATGCTAAGTTGTGACCCGAGGTTGGCTTTTTGCACATCGTGCAGCTCGTTTGGCCCGGCTCTCCTTTCCCTGTTTCCGGTGAGTGGTTTGAGGGTGTGTGTGCGAACTCGTTAGTCGGGTCGTTCGGGTGAACTCGTCAGGCGGGGCCGTGCGAGGGCTCCCTGGCGAACGAGCCCGTATCAAAAAATGCTAAGTTGTACCCGAGGTTGGCGTTGGGCATGTTCATGCAGCTCGTTTGCCCGGCTCTCCCTTGTCCCTTCGTTTCGGTGAGTCGTTTGAGGGCGTGCGTGCGAACTCATTCAGGCAGGTCATTCGGGTGAACTCGTTCAGGCGGGTCGGGCGAGGGTGCACCCGGGCGAATGAGCCCGTATCAAAAAATGCTAATTTGTTACCCGAGGTTGGCTTTGTGCACATTCATGTAGCTCGTTTTCCTGGCTCTCCCTTGTCCCTTCGTTTGGGTGAGTCGTTTGAGGTTGTGCGTACGAACTCGTTTGGGCGGGTCGTTCGGGTGAACTCGTTCAGGCGGGTCGGGCGAGGGCGCACCCGGGCGAACGAGCCCGTATAAAAAATTGCTAAGTTGTGACCTGAGGTTGGCTTTGTGCACATTTGTGCAGCTCGTTTTCTCGGCTCTCCCTTGTCCCCTCATTTGGGTGAGTTGTTTGAGGGCGTGCGTGTGAAGTCGTTCGGGCGGGTCGTTCGGGTGAATTCGTTCAGGCGGGTCGGGCGAGGGTGCACCCGGGCGAACGAGCCTGTATCAAAAAATGCTAAGTTGTGACACGAGGTTGGCTTTGTGCACGTTCGTGCAGCTCGTTTGCCCGGCTCTCCCTTGTCCCTTCGTTTGGGTGAGTTGTTTGAGGGCGTGTGTGCCAAACTCGTTGGGCGGGTCGTTCGGGTGAACTCGTTCAGGCGGTCGGGCGAGGGCGCACCTGGGCGAACGAGCCCGTATGAAAAAATGCTAAGTTGTGACCCGAGGTTGGCTTTGTGCACATTCGTGCAACTCGTTTTCCCGGCTCTCCCTTGTCCCTTCGTTTGGGTGAGTCGTTTGAGGGCGTGCGTGCGAACTTGTTCGGGCGGGTCATTCGGGTGAACTCGTTCAGGCGGGTCGGGCGAGGGCGCATCTGGGCGAACGAGCCTGTATCAAAAAATGCAAAAATGTGACCCGAGGTTGGCTTTGTGCACGTTCGTGCAGCTCGTTTGCTTGGCTCTCCCTTGTCCCTTCGTTTCGGTGAGTCGTTTGAGGGCGTGCGTGCGAACTCATTCTAGCGGGTCGTTCGGGTGAACGCGTTCAGGCGGGTCGAGCGAGGGCGCACCCGGGCGAACGAGCCTGTATCAAAAAATGCTAAGTTGTGACCTGAGGTTGGCTTTGTGCACATTCGTGCATTTCGTTTGCCTGTCTCTCCCTTGTCCCTTCGTTTCGGTGAGTCGTTTAAGGTTGTGCGTGCGAACTCGTTCGGGCGAGTCGTTCGGGTGAACTTGTTCAGGTAGGTCGCGCGAGGGAGCACCCAGGCGAACGAGCCCGTATCAAAAAATGCTAAGTTGTGACCCGAGGTTGGCTTTGTGCACATTCGTGCAGCTCGTTTGCCTGGCTCTCCCTTGTCCCTTCGTTTGGGTGAGTCGTTTTAGGGCGTGCATGCGAACTCATTCGGGCGGGTCGTTCGGGTGAACTCGTTCAAGCGGGTCGGGCGAGGGTGCACCCGGGCGAACGAGCCCGTATCAAAAAATGCTAAGTTGTGACCCGAGGTTGGCTTTGTGCACGTTCGTGCAGCTTGTTTGCCTGGCTCCCCCTTGTCCCGTCGTTTGGGTGAGTCGTTTGAGGGCGTGCGTGCGAACTCGTTCGGGCGGGTCGTTCGGGTGAACTCGTTCAGGCGAGTCGAGCAAGGGCACACCCAAGCGAACGAGCCCGTATCAAAAAATGCTAAGTTGTGACCTGAGGTTGGCTTTGTGCACGTTCGTACAACTCGTTTGCTCGGCTCTCTCTTGTCCCTTCGTTTGGGTGAGTCGTTTGAGGGCGTGCGTGCGAATCCATTCGGGCGGGTCGTTCGGGTGAACTCGTTCAGGCGAGTCGGGCGAGGGCGCACCCGGGCGAACGAGCCCGTATCAAAAAATGCTAAGTTGTGACTTGAGGTTGGCTTTGTGCACGTTCGTGCAGCTTGTTTGCCTGGCTCCCCCTTGTCCCGTCGTTTGGGTGAGTCGTTTGAGGGCGTGCGTGCGAACTCGTTCGGGCGGGTCGTTCGGGGAAACTCGTTCAGGTGGGTCGTGTGAGGGCGCACACGGGAGAACGAGCCCGTATCGAAAAATGCTAACTTGTGACCCAAGGTTGGCTTTGTGCACGTTCGTGCAGGTCATTTGCCCGGCTCTCCCTTGTCCCTTCATTTGGATGAGTCATTTGAGGGCGTGTGTGTGAACTCGTTCGGGCGAACTCGTTCAGGTGGGTCAGGCGAGGGCGCACCCGGGCAAACGAGCCCGTATGAAAAAATGCTAAGTTGTGACCCGAGGTTGGATTTGTGCACATTCGTGCAGCTCGTTTGCCCGGCTCTCCCTTGTCCCTTCGTTTCGGTGAGTCGTTTGAGGGCATGCGTGCAAACTCGTTCGGGCAGGTCGTTCAAGCGAACTCGTTCAGGCGGTTCGGGCGAGGGTGCACCCAGGCGAATGAGCCCGTATCAAAAAATGCTATGTTGTGACCCGAGGTTGGCTTTGTGCACGTTCGTGTAGCTCGTTTTCCCGGCTCTCCCTTGTCCCTTCGTTTCAGTGAGTCTTTTGAGGGCGTGCGCCCGAACTCGTTCGGGCGAACTCGTTCAGGCGGGTCGGGTGAGGGCGCACCCGGGCGAACGAGCCCGTATCAAAAAATGCTAAGTTGTGACCCGAGGTTGGCTTTGTGCATGTTTGCACAGCTCGTTTGCCCAGCTCTCACTTGTCCCTTCGTTTTAGTGAGTCTTTTGAGGGCGTGCGTGCGAAGTCGTTCTGGCGGGTCGTTCGGGCGAACTCGTTCAGGCGGGTCAGGCGAGGGCGCACCCGGGTGAATGAGCCCGTATCAAAAAATGCTAAGTTGTGACCCGAGGTTGGCTTTGTCCATGTTCGTGCAGCTCGTTTGCCTGGCTCTACCTTGTCCCTTCGTTTGGGTGAGTCGTTTGAGGTTGTGCGTGCGAACGCGTTCGGACGGGTCGTGCGGGCGGGTCGTTCGGTTGAACTCGTTGAGGTGGGTCGGGCAAGGGTGCACTTGGGCGAACGAGCCCGTATCAAAAAGTGCTAAGTTGTGACCTGAGGTTGGCTTTGTGCACATTTGTGCAGCTCGTTTGCCCGACTCTCCCTTGTCCCTTCGTTTGGGTGAGTCGTTTGAGGGCGTGCATGTGAACTCGTTCGAGAGGGTCGTTCAGGTGAACTCGTTCAGGTGGGTCGGGCGAGGGCGCACCTGGGCGAACGAGCCCGTATCAAAAAGTGCTAAGTTGTGACCCGAGGTTGGTTTTGTGCATGTTCGTGCAGCTCGTTTGCGCGGCTCTCCCTTGTCCCTTCGTTTTCGTGTGAAAGGTGGGTTGGTAATTGAGTTGTGTTTTCGGATTTGCCTGAAGGATGGCCTTGGGTCATTTGTAGGGTGGCCGAGTTTCATCTTCTCTCCATCCCCACTCGGTAGAGCATGAGCGATAATGTTGGCCATGCTCGTCCTGGGAGGCATATGTGAACAATTTCCCTTCTGCTCTCTAAGTTCTTGGAGCTGTATGGGCTGTTGTGGTGTGGCTCCCCGGCTCGTCTTGGTCCCCTCGTGCCCCTCAAGATGATACCAGCGACAGGGTTTCTTTCCGCATGAAAGGTGGGTTGGAAATCGAGTTGTGTTTTCGGGTTTGCCTGAAAGATGGCCTTGGTTCGTCTGTAGGGTGGCCGATTTTCATCTTCTCTCCATCCCCACTCGGTAGCGCATGAGCGATAACACTGGCCATGGTCATCCCAGGAGGCATATGTGAACAATTCCCCTTCTGCTCTCCAAGTTCTTGGAGCTGTATGGGCTGTTGTGGTGTGGCTCCCCGGATTTTCCTGGTCTCCTCGTGCCCCTTTAGATGATACCAGCGGCAGGTTTTCTTTCCGTGTGAAAGGTGGGTTGGCAATCGAGTTGTGTTTTCGGGTTTGCCTAAAGGATGGCCTTGGGTCATTTGTAGGGTGGCCGATTTTCATCTTCTCTCCATCCCCACTCGGTAGCGCATGAGCGGTAATGTTGGCCATGGTCGTCCCGGGAGGCATATGTGAAAAATTCCCCTTCTGCTCTCGAAGTTCTTGGAGCTGTATGGGCTGTTGTGGTGTGGCTCCCAGGCGCATCTTGGTCCCCTCTAGATGATACCAACAGCAGGTTTTCTTTCCGTGTGAAAGGTGGGTTGGCAATCGAGTTGTGTTTTCGGGTTCGCTTGAACGATGGCCTTGGGTCATTTGTAGGGTGGCCGATTTTCATCTTCTCTCCATCCCCACTCGGTAGCGCATGAGTGGTAATGTTGGCCATGGTTGTCCCGAGAGGCATATGTGAACAACTCCCCTTCTGCTCTCGAAGTTTTTGGATCTGTATGGGCTATTGTGGTGTGGCTCCCAAGCTCGTCCTGGTCCCCTCCAGATGATACCAGCGACAGGTTTTCTTTCCGTGTGAAAGGTGGGTTGGAAATCGAGTTGTGTTTTCGGGTTTGCTTGAACGATGGCCTTGGGTCGTTTGTAGGGTGGTCGATTTTCATCTCCTATCCATCCCCACTCGATAGCGCATGAGCGGTAATGTTGGCCATGCTCGTCTCGTGAGGCATATGTGAACAACTCCCCTTCTGCTCTCCATGTTCTTGGAGCTATATGGGTTGTTGTGGTGTGGCTCCCTGGCTCGTCTTGGTCCCCTCGTGCCCCTCCAGATGATACGAGCGATAGGTTTTCTTTCTTTCTGTGTGAAAGGTGGGTTGCCAATCGACTTTTGTTTTCGGGTTTGCCTGAATGATGGCCTTGGGTCGTTTGTAGGGTGGCCGATTTTCATCTTCTCTCCATCCCACTCGGTAGCGCATGACCAGTAATGTTGGCCATGCTAGTCCCGGGAGGCATATGTGAACAACTCCCCGTTTGCTCTCCAAGTTGTATGGGTTGTTGTGGTGTGGCTCCCTGGCTCGTCTTTGTCCCCTTGTGGCCCTCCAGATGATACCAGTGACATGATTTCTTTCCGTGTGAAAGGTGGGTTGGTAAGCGAGTTGTGTTTTTGGGTTTACCTGAATGATGGCCTTGGGTCATTTGTAGGGTGGTTGATTTTCATCTTCTCTCCATCCCCACTCGGTATCACATGAGTGGTAGTGTGGGCCATGCTCATCCCCATCCCTCTTGCCCATCCCAACGATAAGAATGGTGAAAGTTTGCTCGGCGCTCTGTTGAGCCTTTGTTGTTGCGGTCCCAGATGGGAGCCCCAAAACTTTGTCGTGCCTATGTCGCTGCTATGCCCCTCGGTTGTTGCGAACAAAAATTTTTGATTGCACTGGGCAGCCATGTGTGGCTCCCTTGAAATTGGCTCCTCGTTATATTGTTTGCCTCCTCCCTATTTGGTGCGGAGGGTTTTTCTTTTCGTGTGAAAGGTGGGTTGGTAATTGAGTTGGTTTTTCGGGTTTGCCTGAAGAATGGCCTTGGGTCATTTGTAGGGTTGTCGATTTTCATCTTCTCTCCATGCCCACTCGGTAGCGCATGAGCGGTAATGTTGGCCATGCTTGTCCCTGGAGGCATATGTGAACAATTCCCCGATTGCTCCAAGTTCTCGGAGTTGTATGGGTTGTTGTGGTGTGGCTCCTTGTGATGGTTGGCCTCTTCATTGTTCGGCTGTTTATGGCGCCGGTTTCTTGTGCTTGTACTCTTTCTGTGTTGGCATTGTCGGTTGAGATGCATACATTTAAGAGGGCCATGGAAGGGTTTTGGTTGTAAACCACCTACCCTCCCTCTTGCTTGCTTTTTCCGTCGGGTGATGTGAGGCGCTGTTCTCCTTGTTGTAAATTCAAGGGTTGGCATTCCTTTCAAAGTGCACATCGTTTGTGGTTGCACTGGCTTTGAGGTTTTGATAGATGTGCTGGCCCATATGTTTGATCATGGGGTTGGCTTTTTCCTTGCATCTTGCGTGTGTGGCAGGCTTTTGCGGTTGTAAATGTTAAGTCACAACGTTTATGGGCATTTTATTGTTTCAATTGTGTATGTGCTCGTGGTCCAATGGGGAGGAGGCTTGCTACGTCGATGGTGGGGCCTATCTAGAAGAAGGATTTCGAGGTGGAACGCTTCGACCTCCCTCCTTTGAGTGGAGGTGGCCGTAGGGGAAAATTATTCATCGTCTGATCGGTAAAGCTGTGGGAAATCTCCTAGGTTGCCTGTACGTAGGGTGCGTGGGGTGCGGAGCTGCCCGATCCATCCTCCTGTTTGGATATGTTCTTGTATTGTGTAGCAAGCCTCTTGATTTGCATTTATTTCCTTCCTTTGCCTTCACATCGTGGTTGCTGTAGGCGGTCAAGTGATCGAGGTCCACCGTTGCTATTGTCCGAGTGGACTCCTAGGTGGCCTCGATGCGCGGCGGGGAGGGCCGGGGGGCATTTCTAAGAGAGGTTGTGGGCTCGGTTGGTCTTGTTTTGTTTCCTTCCATTTCCTTTGCATTGAGGCTGCCGCAGGCGATCATGCGATCGAGGTCCATCGTTGCTGCTATCCGGGTGGACTCCTAGGTGGCCTTCGTGTGGGGAGGGGAGGGTTGGGGGCATGTGTTGTTTCAATTGTGTATGCGCTCGTGGTCCAATGGGGAGGAGGCTTGATACGTCGATGGTGGGGGCTATCTGGAAGAAGGATTTCGAGGTGGAACCCTTCGACCTCCCTCCTTTGCGTGGAGGTGGCCGTAGGGGAAAATTATTCATCGTACGGTCGGTAAAGCTGTGGGAAATCTCCTAGGTTGCCTGTACGTAGGATGCGTGGGGTGCAGGGCTGCCCGATCCCTCCTCTTGTTTGGATATGTTCTTGTATTGTGTAGCGAGCCTCTTGATTTGCATTTATTTCCTTCCTTTGCCTTCGCATCGTGGTTGCCGCAGGCGGTCAAGTGATCGAGGTCCACCGTTGCTGCTGTCCGGGTGGACTCCTAGGTGGCCTGGGTGCGCGGCGGGGAGGGCCGGGGGGCATTTCTAAGAGAGGTTGTGGGCTCGGTTGGTCTTGTTTTGTTTCCTTCCATTTCCTTTGCATTGAGGCTGCCGCAGGCGATCATGCGATCGAGGTCCATCGTTGCTGCTATCCGGGTGGACTCCTAGGTGGCCTTCGTGTGGGGAGGGGAGGGTTGGGGGCATGTGTTGTTTCAATTGTGTATGCGCTCGTGGTCCAATGGGGAGGAGGCTTGATACGTCGATGGTGGGGGCTATCTGGAAGAAGGATTTCGAGGTGGAACCCTTCGACCTCCCTCCTTTGCGTGGAGGTGGCCGTAGGGGAAAATTATTCATCGTACGGTCGGTAAAGCTGTGGGAAATCTCCTAGGTTGCCTGTACGTAGGGTGCGTGGGGTGCGGAGCTGCCCGGTCCGTCCTCCTGTTTGGATATGTTCTTGTATTGCGTAGCTAGCCTCTTGATTTGCATTTATTTCCTTCCTTTGCCTTCGCATCGTGGTTGCCGCAGGCGGTCGAGTGATCGAGGTCCACCGTTGCTACTGTCCGGGTGGACTGCTAGGTGGCCTTGGTGCGCGGCGGGGAGGGTCGTGGGGCATTTCTAAGAGAGGTTGTGGGCTCGGTTGGTCTTGTTTTGTTTCCTTCTATTTCCTTTACATTGAGGATGCCGCAGGCGATCATGCGATCGAGGTCCATCGTTGCTACTATCCGGGTGGACTCCTAGGTGGCCTTCGTGCGGGGAGGGAAGGGTTGGGGGCATGTGTTGTTTCAATTGTGTATGCGCTCGTGGTCCAATGGGGAGGAGGCTTGATACATCGATGGTGGGGGCTATCTGGAAGAAGGATTTCGAGGTGGAACGCTTCGACCTCCCTCCTTTGTGTGGAGGTGGCCGTAGGGGAAAATTATTCATCGTCCGGTCGGTAAAGCTATGGGAAATCTCCTAGGTTGCCTATACGTAGGGTGCGTGGTGTGCGGGGCTGCCCGATCCCTCCTCTTGTTTGGATATGTTCTTTTATTGTGTAGCAAGCCTCCATATTTGTATTTATTTCCTTCCTTTTCGTTCACATCGTGGTTGCCGCAGGCAGTCGAGTGATCGAGGTCCACCGTTGTTTCTGTTCGGGTGGACTCCTAGGTGGTCTCGGTGCGCGGCGGGGAGGGTCGGGGGGAATTTCTAAGAGAGGTCGTGGGCTCGGTTGGTCTTGTTTTGTTTCCTTCCATTTCCTTTGCATTGAGGCTACTGCAGGCAATCATGCGATCGAGGTCCATCGTTGCTGCTGTCCAGGTGGACTCCTAGGTGGCCTCCGTGCGGGGAGGGGAGGGTTGGGGGCATGTGTTGTTTCAATTGTGTATGCGCTCGTGGTCCAATCGGGAGGAGGCTTGCTACGTCGATGGTGGGGGCTATCTAGAAGAAGGATTTCGAGGTGGAATGCTTCGACCTCCCTCCTTTGCGTGGAGGTGCCCATAGGGGAAAGTTATTCATCGTCCGGTCGGTAAAGCTGTTGGAAATCGCCTAGGTTGACTTTATGTAGGGTGCGTGGGGTGCGGGGCTGCCCGACCCATCCTCTTGTTTGGATATGTTCTTGTATTGTGTAGCGAGCCTCCAGATTTGCATTTATTTCCTTCCTTTGCCTTCGCATCGTGGTTGCCGCAGGCGGTCGAGTGATCGAGGTCCACCGTTGCTGCTGTCCGGGTGGACTCCTAGGTGGCCTCGGTGCGTGGCTTGGAGGGTCAGGGGCATTTCTAAGAGAGGTTGTGGGCTCGGTTGGTCTTGTTTTGTTTCCTTCCGTTTCCTTTGCATTGAGGCTGCCGCAGGCGATCATGCGATCGAGGTCCACCGTTGCTGCTGTCCGGGTGGCCTCCTAGGT
>APFE030612068.1:54926-59926 GCA_000404065.3 Pinus taeda | reverse complement strand
AACGTAAAGGAATTGACGGAAGGGCACCACCAGGAGTGGAGCCTGCGGCTTAATTTGACTCAACACGAGGAAACTTACCAGGTCCAGACATAGTAAGGATTGACAGATTGAGAGCTCTTTCTTGATTCTGTGGGTGGTGGTGCATGGTCGTTCTTAGTTGGTGGAGCGATTTGTCTGGTTAATTCAGATAACGAACGAGACCTCAGCCTGCTAACTAGCTACGCGGAGGTTCCCCTTCGCGGCCAGCTTCTTAGAGGGACTACGGCCGTTTAGGCCATGGAAGTTTGAGGAAATAATAGGTCTGTGATGCCCTTAGATGTTCTGGGGCGCACGCGTGCTACACTGATGTAGCCAATGAGATTTTCTTCCTGGTTCGAGAGGATCGGGAAATCTTCTCAAATTGCATCATGATGGGGATAGACCATTGCAATTATTGGTCTTCAACGAGGAATTCCTAGTAAGCGCGTGTCATCAACTCGTGTTGACTACGTCCCTGCCCTTTGTACACACACCGCCCGTCGCTCCTACCGATTGAATGATCCGGTGAAGTGTTCGGATTGCGTCGATGATGGTGGTTCGCCGCCATCGACGTCGTGAGAAGCTCATTGAACCTTATCATTTAGAGGAAGGAGAAGTCGTAACAAGGTTACCGTAGGTGAACCTGCGGTAGGATCATTGATAGCAGGGGTTTTCTTTTTTGGTTAGGGTTGGTTGGGTTTCGATTGCAATGTTGTGGGACTGCGTGCTGTGTCTCTAGGGGAGCGGGTTTGGTGTTTGGCAGGAACATTGTTGGTTTCTTGTCTTGAGGTAACGCTTGTTTTTTTCGTGTGTGCTTGCAAGCCATGCTTGTGCTTGTCCCACCCATCCTTTGTTTTTCTTTCCCCCAATGTGTTTCTGCGGGGGTTCGGAAGCTTGTTTCTTGGCAGCCCTTCCGACGACCTGTTCGACCGTGCATGGTTGCTGCGTTTGAGGTGCTCAGGAAATACAATGGATAAAAGATTCAGACTCATTCATAGCGGCGGTGCTCGGTCTTTTTTTCGTTGGAAGGAATGGGCCAAGGGTGCGGGCTTCCATAGTTGGTTCTCTCGAAAAGGCGGCGGTGGTTGATGTGTTGCTTGGGTGAGCATTTTTCGCTGGTGGTTGGGTTGAGGGAGTGGTTGCACGCACGCTTGGTAGCTCAAACCTTCCGCGAGGGGAAATTGTTGGGGTGGGGTCAGTGTGGGATGGATGAAGAGCAGTTCATCCCGTTGGGTGGAACACCCAAGTCCCTCCCGACCCTGCCTCAACAATGCCCTCGTGGAAGGGTTGGTTGTCTAGGTAATGAAAAACCCCTCCCTCGGTCTGAGCTCCATCGGGATCGCAATTTTCCCAGCTAGTGGGCAAGAGGGTGGCAATCTTATCTCGTGCCTTTGCCGTCGAGGGAATTCCTCATCCTCTCGTGAGCCACTCCCCTTCTAAGGGAAAAATAAGTAGCGGGTTGTGTCTTTGCTCCTCCCTTTGGATTGTGGGTTTTTTGTGGGACTTGGTCATTTATTTCTTTGGTTTGTGGTGTGCGCTTTGCGGGAGTCCCTGCCTTTTAGTGGCCTTGCACCATCGATGTATTTGTGGCCCGCAGCTTTTTCCGGCATTGAGTGTCCGCCCGTGACAACTCCTCTTTGGAGTTTGATTCTTGACCCCTGTTGGTTTTCTCGTTGGAAAGGCTGTTGGGTGTTTTGTACACGAACGGGTGCAACAGTGGGGTGGGTTTGTTATTAGTAGTCTATTTGTCATTTGAAGCTTTGTGCCGGGTTGGGGAGTTGTTTACCTTTCAGTAACGTGCTCCGGTTGCGATTTATTTGCTTGGTTGTGACTTATTTGCTTAGTTGTTTGATTGTTGTTTGTTATGTTGTGAAGCTAGAAAGGGTGTTGTACCGTACATGTAGGTGGGAGGGAGTGAAGAGGTGGGATGCTTTTCGATTGGGTGCCTTGTTCGATTTCTTTCTGGTTAGCGGACATCTGCTCGGCATGATGTTGGGCTTCCCTCTTTTCTTGGGATCTTTGTTTCTTTGGTGTTGTTTTCTTCCCTTCTTCCTTTTGCCCCTAACTAAGCTTTGTGGAGGAGAGGTGGGATTGTTGTGGATTGTGCCTTGTTCAATTTATTTCTAGTTAGCAGACCTCTACTCGACGTGCTGTTGGGATTCCCTCTTTTCTTGGGATCTTTGTTTCTTTGGTGTTGTTTTCTTCCCTTCTTCCCTTTTCCCCTAAGCTTTGTGGAGGAGAGGTGGGATTGTTGTGGATTGGAGTTCGGGAAGGACGAAAAGCAGTGCGTGTTCCCTGGGTGGCCACCCTAGTCCTTCTCGATCGTCGTCCCCTGCAGTTGCC
The DNA here is from genome assembly GCA_000404065.3 of Pinus taeda. Lineage (NCBI taxonomy): Eukaryota > Viridiplantae > Streptophyta > Pinopsida > Pinales > Pinaceae > Pinus > Pinus taeda. The sequence continues at coordinate 57,565 of APFE030612068.1, read as the reverse complement.
CCCCTTTTTGCAAGCTTGTTCTTTGTTTGAGCCTCCCCTTATGAGCTGGTAGCCACGTTTGATATCTCTTGCCTTCGTGTTGTTTTCTTCCCTTCTTGCTTTTGGCGCCTAGCTTTACGGAGAAAAGGTGGGATTGTTGTGGATTAGTGTTCAGGAAGGACGAAACGCAGTGCGAGTTCACGGGTGGCCACCCTAGTCCTTCTTGATCGTCGTCCCCTTCAGTTCCCCCCTTTTTGTGAAGGCACGAGGTTGGGGAAGCTTGTTCTCTATTTGAGCTCTCCCCTTGTGAGCCAAGAGACACGTTTGATACCTCTCTTTCTTCCATGTTGTTTTCTTCCCATCTTCCTTTCGGCCCGTAGCTTTACGGAGAAAAGGTGGGATTGTTGTGGATTGGTGTTGGAGAAGGACGAAACGCAGTGTGAGTTCCCGAGGTGGCCACCCTAGTCCTTCTCGATCGTCGTCCCCTGCAGTTCCCCCCTTTTTTTGCGTAGGCACGGGGTTGGGGAAACTTATTCTCTGTTTGAAGCCTCCCCTTGTGAGCCGGTAACCACGGTTGATGTCCCTTTCTTTCATGTTGTTTTCTTCCCTTCTTCCTTCTGGCCCCTAGCTTTACGGAGAAAAGGTGGCATTGTTGTGGATTGGTGTTCGGGAAGGACGAAACGCAGTGCAAGCTCCCAGGGTGGCCACCCTAGTCCTCCTCGATCGTCGTCCCCTTCAATTCCCCCCCTTTTTGCGAAGGCACGGGGCTTGGGGGGCTTATGCTTTGCTTGAGCCCTCCCCTTGTGAGCTGGCAGCCACGTTTGATCTCTTCTATTTCTTTCACCTTGTTTTCTTCCCTTCTTCCTTTTGGTTCCTAGCTTTATGGAGAAAGGGGGGAATTGTTGTGGACTGGTGTTCGAGAAGTACTAAAAGCAGTGCGAGCTCCAGGGATGGCCACCCTAGTCCTTCTCGATCACTGTTCCATGCATTTCCCTCCTTTTTGCGAGGGCGTGGGGCTCGGGGAGATTGTTCTCTATTCGAGCCTCCTCCTTTGAGGGGGGTAGGGACCTTTGTTTCTCTTTCTCTCATGCGATTTTCCTCCCTTTGGCCCTTGGCTTTGCATTTGTTGTGGGGGTGACCCTATTCAGTGTTGTGGCTGATATTTCGGTAATATGTGGAAACGACTCTCGGCAACGAATATCTCGGCTCTTGTTACGATGAAGAACGTAGCAAAATGTGATACTTAGTGTGAATTGCAAAATCCCGTGAATCATTGAGTTTTTGAACGCAATTTGCGCCCGAGGCCTCGGTCGAGGGCACGTCTGTCTGGGCATCGCATCCCATTCAAATGCGCTCCCTGCACTATGCTAGGGAGCAGCGGAGCTGGACGCCCATGCCCAACGTGGTGCGGTTGGCTGAAATACCTCAAGCGATGTTTCTTGGCGTGCGTCGGCGAGCGGTGATCTTGTCCCCTTGGATGGGCAGTCGACGTTAGCTGATGCGGGCTTTGTGTGGCATTGCTCGAACTGCTTTGCTCTCTCTTGCCCTCCCATTGGGTAGGGCGGATTTATCTCCAACTTTGCGAACTCAGCTAAGGCAAGAACACCTGCTGAGTTTAAGCATATAATTAAGTGGAGGAAAAGAAACATACAAGGATTCCCCTAGTAGCGGCGAGCGAACCGGGAAGAGCCCAGCATGAAAATCGGGCGGCAGCGTCGCCTGAATTGTAGTCTGTAGAAGCATCCTCAGTGGCGGACCTGGGCCAAGTCCCTTGGAAAGGGGCGCCTGAGAGGGTGACAGCCCTGTCGGCCCGGGACCCTGCCGCATCACGAGGCATTGTCGGCGAGTCAGGTTGTTTGGGAATGCATCCCTAATTGGGTGGTAAATTCCGTCCAAGGCTAAATATGGGCGAGAGACCGATAGCGAACAAGTAATGCGAGGGAAAGATGAAAAGGACTTTGAAAAGAGAGTTAAAGAGTGCTTGAAATTTCCAGGAGGGAAGCGGATGAAGGCTGTCAATGCGTCTTGGTCGGATGTGGAACAGCTCAGGCTATTTGCCGCTCAACTTGAGGTGCAAACCAACACGGGCTGCTGCATCGTCACAAGCGCGGGTGGATTGCCACTTGTCAGTTTGTCATTGCGGTGGTCGAGGAACGAAGCGTGCGCCCTTGTGGCGGGCCGTGTGCACCTGTGCGCTCGTGGTGTTGGTTGGCGGGCTTTCCATTCGACCTGTCTTGAAACACGAACCAAGGAGTCTAACGTGTGTGTGGGTCGGCGGGTTTGAAAACCTGCGAGGTGCAATGAAGCTGACGGGCGAGATCCCCTCTCTTGGGGGGGTGCATCGTCGACCGACCTTGAGCTTATGCGAAGGGTTCGAGTGCGAGCACACCTGTTGGGACCTGAAATATGGTGAACTATGCCTGAGCAGGGTGAAGCCAGAGGAAACTCTGGTGGAGGCTCGTAGCGATACTGACATGCAAATCGTTTGTCCAACTTGGGTATAGGGGTGAAAGACTAATCGAACCATCTAGTAGCTGGTTTCCTCTGAAGTTTCCCTCAGGATAGCTGGAGCTCATGCGCGAGTTTTATCGGGTAAAGCAAATGATTAGAGGCATCGGGGGTGTAACGCCCTCGACCTATTCTCAAACTTTAAATAGGAA
>APFE030612068.1:47426-52426 GCA_000404065.3 Pinus taeda | reverse complement strand
GCCACGATGCCCAGAATTTTGGGGTTTCCGTGCCGCACCCCGGCGCCCAAAATTTGGGGTTTCCACATCGCGACGAAAAAGGCGCCCAAGCATGGGAAAATTTGGGGTTTCCATGCCGCGGCCCGGCGCCCAAAATTTGGGGTTTCCACCCGGCGCCCAAAATTTGGGGCTTCCACCCGGCGCCCAAAATTTGGGGCTTCCACCCGGTGCCTAAAATTTGGGGCTTCCATGTCACGCCAAAAATTTGGGGTTCCCACCTAGCGCCTAAAATCTGGGGCTTCCATGTCACGCCAAAAATTTGGGGTTTCCATGTCGCGCCTAAAATTTGGGGGTTCCGCTCAGCGCTAAAAATTTTGGGTTTCCAAGTCACGCCCCGGCGCCCAAGCCTGGGGAAACTTGGGGTTTCCATGTCACGCCTAAAATTTGGGGGTTCCGCCCGGCGCTAAAAATTTGGGGTTTCCAAGTCGTGCCCCGGCGCCCAAGCCTGGGGAAACTTGGGGTTTCCATGTCGCACCTAAAATTTGGGGGTTCCTCCTGGTGCTAAAAATTTGGGGTTTCCAAGTTGCGCCCCGGCGCCCAAGCCTCGGGAAACTTGGGGTTTCCATGTCGCGCCTAAAATTTGCGGGTTCCGCCCGGCATAAACATTTCAGGGTTTCCAAGTCATGCCCCGACACCCAAGCTCAGGGAAACTTGGGGTTTCCATTCCGCGCCACGACCGAAACTGGCGGCGCCACGACCGAAACCGACAGTGCCACGACCAAAACCGGTGGCATGAGGGAAGCTGCCTAATTCCGGGAACCTCTGGGCTCTCCATCTCCTGCCCTGAACTTGGGTTTCCATGTCACAACGCGACCGAAATCGCCAAAGTTTATGGAACTCATGGTTTCCATGTTGCGGAACGATGAAGAACCTCCCAAGTCTTGCGAACTCGGGGTTTCCATTTCGCGGCGGGGTGGAAACCGCTTGCCTGGTCTGTCTCTGGAACTTGGGTTTTCCATGCCTCGTTGCGACAGGAGCTGTCCAAGTGCAGGGAAAGCAGGGTTTCCCTGCCCCCCCGTGATGACAGTTGCCCAAGTGCGCACGAAATCTAGGGTTTCCATGTCCCATCGCGCCGGAAACCTCTACCACGTACGCAGGGGGTGTCAGGTATTTGAGTCGGGAGCGCCCGAGAGAGTCAAGGGACTGAACCCATAGTACGGGAACTTGAGTTCGACTATATGCGACTCAGGTGAGCATTCGGTTATATGCGAAGTCTTGGCACGACATTCGCTTATGCGCGACGGTGATGGTCGCACTCATAGCGGGCGCGCTGTGTTGGGCATGGCGCACGCCCCTTGATACCTGCACGATGGGCGAGTCACCGATGGAAGGCGCATGGGCGACCCTTGTTGGGTGCTCGAATGAAAGGGGTGACCATGTGGGGACGAGTTAGGACGCGGGTGGGTGTGCGACGTGCGGCGATGGGTGTAATCGGCGAGGTGTTGGAGCTGACCCATGGGTGCGACGGTGCACACGAAGGGACGCGGCGGTTCGTTGGAATGAGGTGTGTCGAGGTTATGTGGCAGGTCAGCAGGGCATGCATGTTGATGGAGCCGACCCTTGTTATCCCCGAGAGACACGACCCTATGGCGAAAGGATGCGTACAAGTAAGGAGGATGGTGTTCGACAAGGGACATCGAACTCAGACTTCCACATCGCAGAACAAGTGCGAAGGAAGGAGTTGGGAAAAAAAGGAAGGAAGAGAAGGACGCGGGTAAGAGGGCCACACCGGCGGGCGGTTTACAGAGGGCGGGTCAGACTTGGTAGCGCGGACAGGCAGAGTGGGGCGGGTTACCGTCCGGGCAGGCAGGCCACACTGCATGCGGGCCATGCACCTTCACTATGGACCACACCGACGGGCAGAGTTTGGGCGCTGCGGAACGGAAAGTCGGGCGGACAGGTTCGCAGTTCAGGTGTGGATTTGTGTCGTGCAGGCCACAAGTAGTGCAACACAACCACAAGACACGAGGTTGAGTATCTGGGATATATTATTGGTGAATGGTGGGTGCATGTGGATATAGCCAAGATCCAATTTTTTCGGTATTGGCCAACCCCAAACACTCTAAGAGAGCTCTGCAACTCTCTGGGTCTTGCTGACATCTACCGTAGGTTCGTGTTATGGACACGAGACTTCTGATTTTCCGCTTCTCTACAAAAGCCACTGAGAATTCAGCAACACATACCAGGCACACTTGGAGGGTCAACAAGTTCCATATTTTCACCTCAAGGATGCACTGTTATGCCACCTGGGACACCTTTGTGTTCCTTCAAGTGAGCGTTACAAGATGATTTGGGAAGCACACTACAGTTGTATCGTTGGGCATTTTGAGGTTGAGAAGATAGTGGAAGTACTGCAAAAGTATTTATGGTAAGTTATATTAATTGCATTGTTAAGAACACTTATTGGAAAATTGATTGAGTGTTGAAAGAATAATTGAAGATAAATTTATGTTAAGTTATTTTCGCTGCATTGTTAAGAACACTTATTGGAAAATTAACTTGAGTGTTGAAGTAGGCGCAGACCGTGTACTCAAGTATTGGAAAAAGTAAAAAGTACGGCGGTGCCGCACCCGCTTATGCGTGGTTGAAATAGTACCACTAGGATAGGAGCGTGACATGGGGTCTCCCAGCCCCTCCTCCACAAAAGTCACCAAATTGCGGGGAACCAGGGGATTCCATGTCCCGCCTTGTCAAAAGAATCCCAAGTGCGGGAAATTTGGGGTTTCCATGTCTCGTCGCGATGGAAATCGCCCCAGGTGCAGTAAACTTTGGTGTACATCGAGTCTGCAACCTCACGTCAAGAGAAAGGCTAGGTTGGTCAAGAGAATGAAGGTTTCTTAATTGGTAAAGGATCTCGCTAAGGATCAAAGGCCGGAGTCTCTTCTAGAGCTAGTCCACCATGGACTATCAAAAGTTGAAAGAAGGACACAGTGCCGGGGAACAAAGTGCCGAAGAAAGGAAGTGCAGAGAGGAGGAAGGACTCGACTTGCGCTGGGAGGATATCATTGTCAAGGGTCTAGGGCTTCGCAATGACCAATAAGAAGCTTCAATAAGAGAAATTTACGAAAGGGTTTTCCTCTCTGAGAGAGAGAGGTTTTTCCTTGGCAGAGAGCCAACATCTTGTGTTCTTGTTCTTATGTTTTTGGCACCAGTTTGATGAAAGTAAACACACATGCATTAATAAGAAGAGAAGAAGATTAAGATAACGCGATAGATTGTAAAAGAGATTCACAAATTGTTATCAAGTCTAGAAGAATCCCGCTATACCCCATTGCCCCAGATTCTTCAACGCGGTATCGGAGCTAAGGTGACACATCAAGGAAAGGGAATCTCAAGAACATCCGCAAGGTCGAAGCATCAAGCCAAGAAGTCTCAATCACATCGAGGACAAGAAGGTCTACCATCTATCATTCATTATGGAAGACTAAAAAGCAAGAAGAAACGCCTTGTATAAAGGCACCTACAAGAAGAAAAAATCAAAGGGGGACCTACATCAAGCTACACCATCTTGAAAAATGAAAGGCAGTACGAGTCAAGTCATCAAGCAAGTCCATTTGAAGAAAGCAACTTGAACAACATCAAGATCTAAGGAAGGCAAGCCCTCAAGTCGTCAAGAAGAAAGCAAGTTCACCACATCTCAAACTCTATCAAGTAAGTATATGTCCCCTTCTAAGTATACCTTAGAGTCTTTTCGCAAGGAAAGTAACAAATTGGTTGGGACCACTACATGTCCAAAGTCCAACGGTTTGGATGCCAAGAATATGGACGCTACAAAAGGGATTGTCCTAAACTTAAGAAGGACAACAACAACAAGAGAAAAAGGGAAGAAGCTCGTGTAACTCAAGAAGTGAAAGAAGACGACAAGAAGCAAAAGAAGGAAGATCCTCTTATGACTAAGTCAACCTCTTTGCTTAAAGTCTTCTTTCAAAGGGGGTAGAGGTCTCATTAGGGGTCCCATTTATGGGATTAAAGAGAGGATGATACACAGGCGGGAGCAGATGAAGCAAGAAAGGCTGCACCAATCGAGGAGAACTATCAAATAAAGCCGAGATGATAAAAGCATAATCAAGATGAGGTATGTATGCATCAAATTTTAGGCCATGTCATCATATATATATTGATTGGGTCATGGGAAAAGTTCTAGAATCACGATCAAGAATAAAAGGATCTCTTTCGCCAACGACATGCTCGGAGGCATGTACTACAGAGGAGTAAAGGCCAACATGAAGAAGTGGTCTCATAAGGAGTATAAGGTGGTTGACTAATCAATCCAAGAAGAAGAAAATGAAGAAAGAGATCAAGCATGTGAAGAACATCGCGATCACAAAGAATAACGATTTGAAAAGATTCCTCAACATCTCTCGAAATAAGGCATGGCAACTCTGACAAAGGAAGAAAAAAGATAAAGGGCCCTTGACGCCTACGAAGGCCTTGGAGATAGTAAGGTGCAGATAACCGATTCAACTCTACAAATATGTCATGGTGAAGAGGCCATCCAACAAAAACACCATTTGGTGTTGAAGCAATACCACGATGAAGTCATGAAGGGGCACTAAATCAAAGTACGGGAACAAGCGAGTACAACTAAGCATCCATGTGATAAGTATTATGAAGGATAGACAAGATGACTAAGGAGTAGCTAGATGACAAAAAGGACCTGATATATATGAAGAAGGCCACTTTCCACGAAGGGAGCAAAGAAATGACAAGCCGGGAGGGAAAGTGATCGATGGCCGGTACCCTGCCAAGAAGAAGTTCAAACAAAGACTTCATGACATCGAAGGAATGAAGGAGATCAAGCGGCTAAAGGACCCGCGAAGGAGATGTTGTTGATGAATGGACAAGTCCCTAGCTAAGAGGGAGTTCTAACAAGTTCCCAACTACAAAGGAGCTTGGGCAAGTTCCTTGTCAGAGGAAACTTCGGCATGTCTGCCTCGATCAAGGGGAAGAGATAGGCACAA
>APFE030612068.1:25883-47416 GCA_000404065.3 Pinus taeda | reverse complement strand
TATTAAATAAAATTAAACAAATAAATTACATATAAGGAATAAATAAAAACATATAGATCTAAAACTTTAAAATAATTTCATTATATACTGATTAGTAAGAAATATAATTAATACAATAATTAAATAAAGAATATACATTTATCATAGTATATAATCAATTAATAATAATTGAAAAATAAGAATATAAAATTAATACAATAATCAATAAATTAATCATATTACCAATTAATAAAACCAATAAACAAGAAATTAATAAATCAATATATAAAATAAATTAATACAATAATTAATAAAGAATACATATATAGATTCATAGTATAAAATTATTAATTTATCAATTAAGAAAATTAATAAATAAGAATATAATAGTAATACAATAATCAATCAACTAATAAATTAAACATATAACCAATTCATAGAATTAATAAATAAGAAAATAAAATCAATTAAATTAATATATAAAATTATAATTAATAAGTAATATATATATATAACATACTATATAATCAATTAATAAAATAAATAATAAAAGCATAAAAAGAATAAATTAATACAATAAACATTACGTCACAACAGGTAATACATACAATCAAATATTTCATGATGATATTATTATATTAAAGAAAATAGGAGTAATTATATAAATGGTTGGCTTATATCAACAGCCCTCCTTAAACCCTATTTATCTCTCGCTTTTCTCCTCTCTGTAATTTAGTCTTGATGATGAGTCTTGGTATAGGCTTGAAACATCGACAAAAACAATGAAGAACACTGTGGATTTTCCGAATTCAATTTCTCAAAAACCACTCCACAGAAACCTACAAACTAATATTCAGAAATATTCTACAAAGAGCAAACATTACACATTTCGCTATTTGACAAACGTAATTGAAAGCAAATGATTATGTATACATGAAATTGTTAAAATTTCAAGCACAAACTTAGTATCCAATTGAAACGGAGCTAAGCTTCCTCCATATAATGAAAAAATTGCATACAATTATAGTTCTCAATTTACCAGGTCAAAGCTTCCATGCATGTATTAAAAAATAATTGAATTTGCATTCATAATAACATTATTAATTGTTTTTTGCAATTGATAGAATATATTATTAAATAATTTTGATTTCGTTATAATGTTTTATTAATTTAATTTATATTTATGATTTTTAGGTTTATAGTTGTTAATAAAAGCTTTCATTGTGCAGAAGTATCTTTGTGAGCACAATGTAATCTTTGCTATGATCTTCACACAAGAAAAACTCTGCACAATGAAACAAGTTTCTATGTATAGCACAAGTTATTTAAATTCTTATTTTCTTGAAGAAACAAATTGAACACATCTACAACTATATTACTTACAAAGACTTATTTACCATTGACTATTGCAAAATGAAATATGGGGTTTTTGCACAATGCTTTGAAAAATAGAATCCATAGTTTAATGTATTATTATTATTGTTGTTGTTGTTGTTGTTGTTGTGAGATCTTGCTTTCAAGTTGAGAAAAAAAAATTATTGTGTCATAAGTCCCTCTTGTTTTTTTACAAAGTGATAAAATTTACTATTAAACAAATATGATTCAGTCATAGTCAATGTTCCATTGTGTAGAGCTTTTACTCTGGGCAAGAATCTTACTCTACACAATGAAAATTTTCATTCTAAACCCTAGAAAATGAAATCTTTGTAATCTTTGTAAACAAAACTGAAACAGAGTAAAGAGTATGTGTGCTTCATGAGCCTGGAACAGTACCAAACAAAATTATAGTAACAACAATTATATTCAGATTCAAAGGCTAATCACTATAGCTAGCACTAAAATAAACATTACAAGTGGAATAGATATTGTTCAACCAAAACTCTTGCTAAACATTCATTTTCATTGTCATCAATTTCACACAATTACATAGAATATAAAATCTTGAAAACATAGTGGAGTCTTCAACAAAGGACCTGAGCTCAAAGTATCTTCTAGCTCTTATATTTTATCCTTCATCTTCAGATTTTCTACTTGTCATTGACCAATAGAATATGCAATCACTTCTCCAATAATATCTTGATGCAATTTCATCATCCTTGGCATCACAACCCTAGGCATATCAACATTCATTTCTACTCAATCAACAACCTTTTTATTGCAAAGTTGTACCCTTTCAATCTTCAATATTTTACTACCCCTATCATAATTTGCACTTTGCAATGTGACAGGACAATCATCGAAAGTAATGGCCTCTTCGATAATTTTCTTTGTCATTTTCTTATTTTCTTGCAAACAAGTACTAACCCAATCAAGTAGTATAGCACTATGAACTTCAATGTTCAAGGCCTCTTCAATATTCCCTGTTTTAGGCATACTCTTGGATCTAGTTGATTCATTTATGTGTTCCCTTTCTGAATTTACTCTATGAAGAGGCTCTTCATCATCCCCGCCACCTAATAACCAATTTCTAGGCAATTTTTTGCTTGAAGTAGTTTTTTTCCTTTTTTGGCTAGTAGATGAAGTTGGACCAACATTATGTGCAAGATTGAGATTCTTCCGTAGGATTTGTGCCTCTTTGCTTGTATCTTCCTCTTATATCCATGATCTCTTTTTCATCGATCTCTTCAGCACCTACTAGAATTTTTTGGTGCTTTGTTGATATACTATGACTTTCCTTGCTATGCTCTCTAGTTCTTGGAAACAAGTTCTCGTACCTAATAGACTCTAGGTGTTCCATGAAAAATTTTCCTCTATCAAGGGCTTCAATAGCTTTAGCTTCACCTAAGTTAAAAGCATATAAAGACTTTGTAAGAATGTTAATATGAGTTGTATTCTTCATTGTGACTTTTCCAGCAATAAACGAAAAAGAAATGTTTATTTTTTATTTTTTTGCTCAAATGTAAGTAGCCAACAACGATATTACCTACAAACTTCAACAACAAAATACCTATCTAGAACAAACTTCTACAAGAGCAATTTCCTATCTTCAAAATCATAAGTTTGAATAAGCATATTTCTTTCTCTTTCCTTATGTTCCCATTTTCCACATAAGAAAACCTCCTCTACAGATATTCAGGGGGGATCTTGTCTAGTTATCATGCAATAGACTTTTCTTACAAACACACCTTGAATTTAAAGAAGCTCTATGCTTCCACAATATAGGATACCAAAATTGCATTAGTTCCTCGCCAAGATTGAATTTGGGATTACAGGGTAAAATGTCAAACACGTGCCTTGACAAAAGAGTTGTTATCAAATGTTCCATCATAAAAAAACTATTGTTCTTAGACAATCTATCTAATTAAATATCTAATTCATTGGAAATGACATCAAACCAATCAAAAATACATTTTTTTTTGCATGTCTCATAAATCACATAGAAAATTCATTTTAGAACATTTATTGTACTTTCTTGGCCTATTACGCAGGCAGAGAGCTGAAAAATTCCCCAAACAATTGTCTAAACAAATAAATATCTATTAAAAAAATATCACAAGGAACCTTAAAAGTTGGAGAAATGAAATCTCACACAATGTCAATCCTACCTACTTCTGGCTTCAGGAAGCTATTTACCTTGGACAATTCTAAATGCTTATTCGGTTCCGATAACTTGATCAACCATCTCAATGCATTGGGATTTTGAGGAACCTTCATTGCTCCTAGCTTAAATTTTCTCGTTCTTGAATCAAAATTATTTGCACAAAGATAAACAAATTATTTGAAATCAAAGACATATGGAACACACCCAATTTTTGCTAATCTGGTACCCTGTTTTTTTTTCTTGTTTTCTCTTATATTGACAGATTATCGCTCATATGTTGTCAACCAGTCAAATTTATCATCGATATCAGCAATTGAGTTAACCGTATCACTACAAATAGCCTCTTTCCTTCATTTTCTACCCATTTTCGTTTTGCAGTAAAAAATACTCTAACAATGAATAATATTTTCAAATCCTATTTAAATTTACAATTATCTATTCTCTTAACAATCACCAAATTTTACTATTACTCATGTGAAAACTATCACATACGACACTTTGAATAAATAACAATTAAGGATACCAAATCCAAAGTTTACGAGAAAAAAAATAAAAATAAAATAAATAAATAAATAAAAATAAAAAATAAAATTCCAAAAGCATCTTGTCCATTTACTCTGAACTTTGCTCCTGCTTCAATATCATTGATATACATGTCGCAAGAATTAGAAACTTACGTTATAAAATAATAGGTGTTGTTTACTAAGGTGACAAATTTACTCGCACGAGCAAAAATTGTCGGGATCCAGCGTTTTTTTAACAAAAATCATACAATATGAGTATTTGAATAATGTTTTTGATAGTGGAAGTGGATTCAACGTCATCAAAAACCCCAACGACACCAAAAATATTGAAAGTTGGCAGCTGTAACATGGAGTTACAAAAAAATATGTCGGATTTTATGAGGAACATGCTAGAATTTCCATTTTTTTTCTAGACAAATTTGAAGTCTCGTTAAACTATGGATATGATCATGGAAGGTATCTTAAAACTATCAATAATAGCTATAAATTGTAAATTGTTCAAGGACATTCACAAATAAATATTATCCCAACACATATTCAGCTACCTTCTACGATGAATCGATTTGACAATTGGTCCCCACAACTATGTAAAATAGAACCAAATTTGATTTACGAATCACTTAACACATTGTTTTGAACATTATGGCACAAAGCTAATGTCAATACGTGTTCGATCTAGCTGGGTGGAGTCACATATATTCCCCCACACATTCCTTCTACATACCTATCTCTTTGCAATTTAACACACAATTTCAATGCAGTAGGGACCTTATTCCGTGCAGATAGATTTAATTGTAAACTTTTCCATTTAAAACTTTTACAGATTTAGCTATGTGAAATATAAGTTGCATACAACTATGAATCAAACGCCTATGTCAAGCCTGTAAATATTTAGTTGTGCAAAAGAGCAATTGAATAGAGTTGTGAATCTATGCAGAATGAAAGATGTGTAGAGGATGGGGTGCACAAGGCACTTTATTCTGTAAACATGAAATTAATTTAATTACTAGAAACAGAAATTTTAATCCATAATGTAATAGGCACAACTGGTGACTTTTAAACTAGAAATAATGAATTTTTTGTGGACTAAATACATATTATTATCATGCAATATTAGATTAAGTGTCTTTTTAATGCATGCGAACAAGTAATGTTCTACGGGAGAATGTATGTGCATAATAAAGATGAGAAACATTGATACATTGGGTGTATTAGTATATTGAATAAAGATGTGCACATTTTCATACTTTGTAATTTGAATTTTGAAAAGACTGATATTTACTCGCAACAATGTTTTTTGTTAATAAGAGGACATGCATCGGTACGATAAAAAGAAACTAAATGACAACTTTATCTTTGATAGAAATATTTCGTAACATGTTTCAAACACAAAATAGTAGCAGGTAGTGATTTTTAGGCAAACTAATCAACAAGCATTTGAAATCACTACTATAGTGAGGGAAAATGCCATTTAACATTAGCATTCATTCGAAATAAAAAACCAACAACTTCAAACAAACTGCACAAGTCAAGGAACTGAAACTAACACTTTGTACATCCACATAGATTACACTAATTAATTATCCATCATTTACAATGTATCCAAACCCCACATAAGTACTTTCATTGTAAGCTTTGCATGAGGAAAAGCTCCCATCAGTATTATGTTTACATATTTCTTAAAAAGTCTAATGTTTCTAATTTTCAGATATTAACCTCTATTAACATCCATTTGCTATGAAATTCAATAATAATGATTTCATACGCACATACAAAACATTGCAATGAAAAATTTTATGTTCCTTGCTTCGCACACGTTGTCCCGCAAGTGTTAGTATTACCCATGTCAAAACTATTACACACGACACACTCAATAATTAACGATTGAACATACCAAATCTTACTGCAATCATGTGCATTTACTCTACACTTTTCAATACTTTAATATCACAGTTACATGTGTCATAAGAAACAAGAATTTACCATATAAAATAAGTTCGAACTACTTGTGATCATGATAATTAGTTAAGAAACTATCAATAATAAATGTGAATAGAAAATTGTCAAAGGTGAATCAATTTAAAATTTGGGAGTATTGTGGAGCTTATGTATTTATGCACTATTTCTACCAATCATGAATTAATAGAGATGTCATTGAGACACTATTGAAGCCGAGGATATGATTTTATGCAACCTTGGCTTCAATGATAATAGTTTATGTAATGCAACAGAAGCTCGCACAATATTCCAAGATTTTAAATGCAATTTGCAAAGAGAAAACATTACATGATTTGTTATTCTAAATAATGTAATCAATTAGAAAAGGTTCCTATCAATATGAGAAAATAGCTTCTTTCCTTCCTCCACTAACAATTTCAAATGCTTCTCGAGTAATTTCCCTATAAATCACCACCTGTTACGTTTTTGCATCTAACATATGTATCTAAGATAAAGCTGGCATCCAAATCTTTTTATCATCCCAATGTCTATCCTGTGATTAATATTTCATTCAAAAATGTAAGAAGAAAGAAATTGTGTGCAAAATAAATTTGTCAGTGGAAAATTTACGTGCAAGACCTAAACATTGTGAATGAAATATAATGTAAAGAGCAAATGTTATGCATTCCTTTATTCCTCATTATACTAAATATTTCAAATGTTTGCAGATTCGTTTCCCTAGAAATCACCACTTGCTATTAGTTTTCTTCTGAAACACATTACAGAGATAAAGTTGCCATCCAGATTTTTTATCATCCTAATATATGTACTTTGATTAACAGAAAACATTGTTGTAGGTAAATACTAGTCCTCTTATCATTCAATTCACTGACTACATACATGTACACATCTTCATTCAATGTATGAATGTGCATATGGAACGATAAAACCACATAAGCATTAAAATATAAATCTAAAAGCATGATTTTCAAAGCATTAAAATATTAATACTAATGTATATTTTCAAAATTAATGCAAATGCATATGTGTAGGAATACAGCGGAAATCCATTATGTAGAGGAAGTTTCGAAGCTTTCATTATGTGGACCTTTGCACTCCGCACAATCTATTAATAATAAAATAAGCATTGGTCTTATGTCGAACTATGCAGAAAGCTTTCAAGCTTTCATTGTGTGAACCTTCACACTATACACAATCTACTAATAAAAAAAATGAAGCATGCATAGTAAAATCTACGCAAAAGGAAACGAAATAATATTAATTTAAAATTTGTTCAACAACCCCCCTAGGCATATGCAAAGGACCTATAACCGCATCAATTCTGACATCATTGAGCAAAACAATGTCAGTGTCAAAGCAACCCCACATGTGCAAAGGACCCCCATTCCTCCACACATACTTCGTCCTCCGCACAAGGAAACATAATAATATTAATTAGAGATTTGTTCAGCCCACCCCCACCCCGAGGTCTATGCAAAGGACTTGCAACCGCATCAATTCTAGCATCATGAGCATAGCAATAACATAACTATGTCAGCGTTAGAGCACTCACCAATGAAATGGGAAACCAAGAAATTATTTTTATTTTTATTTTAAAATGAATTGTCACACTGACAAATACCAAAAATAAAACGTCCACCAAGGGAATTATGTCTCATTAGAGATCCCTTAGCCAACCAAAAATTAGAAATAAGATTTGTTGAAAATTAGAAAATTATTTTTGAATTTATGTAAAAAAAATAAAAATATTAAGCATTTTCTTTAAACTTTGATTAAAATTACAACAACACAACAAAATAATGTAAAATCAAAACACTTTAATTAGAAAGTGAATTCTATAATATTTAACCAAACATAAACTAATAACGACTCTAAATAATAATAAACCACTTAAATATAATTTAAAAACTAATAAATAAAAAATATATACTAACATATCACGAACTCGAAATTATTTAATTTTAATATTTATAATACCAAAACAGAAACTCAAAAATATATAATTTTAATATAATACCTTGCCATTACAAACTAATAACCATGTATGAATTACAAAATTGAATACAAAGTCAAAGATATATAGTTTTAATATTTATAATGGAAATATACAAAATCAAAAGTATATAATTTTAATATTTATAATCTCAATATACGAAGTCAAAAGTACATAATTTTAATATTTATAGTACCCACCATGTTACAATTAATAAATAGATCGTGAAAAATATATAATTTTGATATATCTTTTTATTATGGCCTATGAGAGAAAGAATGTAAATGGTGTCGATGTCAAACTACTCGATTTTAGATGCGCGTCCATATTCATATTATAGAATGAATAGGTTGATGATTTTTTATTTAATATTTATGGTTGAATAGTTAAAGCATTTAATTTATAACGGGAACTACACATATTTATTATTATGGAATGGGAAGAAGTATTATAATTATTAAAAAAATTCTAAAGGTTTATGATTTGTCTTCCTTACCGTAAACTAGACTTGCTACGGGAAAATTTAAATCTAGATTGTCATATAGGTTACATCTACAACCTAAATGGAGACCAAGTGTTTCATGGTTCAAAAATGCCGAATCCCGTCTCAATCATCATTTGTCAGGACTTTTCGAAGTCAGTTCTCTAGCTTGGACAGGGCATTTAATTTCATGTCGCCTATTCCTGAATCAAGGGGAGTGCACGTCAGATGGGATAATTTTTGGATGTATTACCACATTAAATTACCCCAAAACTTAAACTTGAATCTTACTCTTTTGTTGATATATTTTTTTTAATTACTTCCTAGCAAAGCATGGATTATTGATTTACCTTTTTCGATTACTTTTACTTTTGATGAAAGCAAAAATTATTGTAATCAATTTATCTTTAAATTTCCATGGGCATTACTTGAAAACTGAACTAATCATGTGAAATTAATTATTTTCTTCTTATTGTTACTGTTAGTAGATAATAACGTAATCTTGATATTGTATTAGTTCAAGGGTTGATTAAAAATTAAATTGTTTTGCACAAAGTTTGACATTAGAAATTTAATTTTTTTGTGTTTATTATTAATTTAATTAATTTATATGTATTTTGATTAGTTAGACTCTTATTTTGCCATCATTACATTTTGTACGAATTTATATAACTTACATTTAACATTGTACCATCAGCCATGTCAGTCACTTAACACCTGTGTTTCCATATTAAAGGTCATATATATAGCACAAATTTGCAACATTACGGTGTGAATATAACATGTTCTAGTGAGAGTAATGAATGACGTGAGTACCTTTCCTTGACTTAATAAACAGTGAATGATCTCTGGTTCATTCAGTGGAGAATCCAATGGGATTGAGGAGATCAAATTGGATCAAAATGATTTTTGAGGGACAAACTACATCTCACTGGGGAGACCAAGATTCCACAACAAGTAGGTTACATTTCTCCATATTTCGTTTCTATATTCTTTTTTTTCCCTTTATCCATAGATTATATTTGTAAATTAAATTTAGTATGTATATTAAATCAGATCCAATGAATGTGATGTAACTGTGTTGGTGTATTCTTTCTTCACCCCACATAAATCCCCATATTTGTTTATTTAATAGTGGAGAAAATTATTCATATTAATTAAATTTATGATATTTATGTTTGGGCCAAAGTCCTTATTACCCAAAACACCTAACTACAGTTGTTAAAGTTTAGCTTTACATATTACTATATTAATCAATCCAATTTGATTTCCATTACTTAGGTGGGTACCTTTTGATATTTATGTTTGGGCCAAATTCATTATTAAGAAATACACCCAATCACGCTACGCTGAAATATATGGTGAGTTTCGGTTTCAAAATATTTTCATCTTTTGGAAAGTGTTTTATTTATAATACTTTAGGTTTAGTTTTACAGGGATTCAAACTAGCTCCAATGGCGAAAAGTACTCCTTCTAAATTTAGTAGAGGGCAATGGATGTGATAAATGTGTGTGATCCACACATTTGGTTTCAAAATCTTTTTTTATCTTTGCTCAAGTTTAAACGGATCCAAACTAATAACAATTACGGCAAGTATGGCTTTTAAATTTAATAGAAGACAATAGATATGATAAATGTGTACAATTCATAGATTAATCGTATGTTTATATTAGTGTAAGAGATTCACATTAAATGAGTTTATATAATATACCACACAAAACAAGACCGTGAATGATGTCAGGCACATAAATCGCTATGATCTCCGCCCTCTGGGTCCCCATCTACTCCTGAGTCCGATTTGATTGAGCCAAATACCAGGAGAACCAACGTTCAAAAACTATGCATAGTTTTCCAAAGTAAGTAAATGTGATTCTTGAGAAATATAATAGCAAGAAGGGATTTCATCATGTGCAATGTTGCAATGTTTAGTTGATTTCATATTTTTTTTCCTAAAAACTTAACAAATAGTGCAATGTTGCAATGTTTCATTTCAATTTTTATAAATAAAAATCCATAATCTCAATATAAAATAATAATATTTATCTATAAAAAATAAAACAAATTGGTATATTCACATCACTCAGAACCGGAATTCAAAAACTCTTACACAACTATTTAATTAAGCACATTAAATCTTGCAATGTCAAGAAAGCGCGATGATCTCCTACCCTTTGGGTCCCCATCTACTCCAAAGTCCAATCTAATTGAGCCAAATATTTGGAAAACCAGCGATAAAAGCTTGCCCATAGTTTTGGAGACTAAGTGAATGTAATTATGGAGAAATATAATGGCAGTGACAGAACTTGATATTTATTAAAATTAATGGTGTTAATATACTAAATAATTTTCATTATCAATGATGTAATATAATAATATAATATAAATCATTTTTAAAGATTATGAAATAAAAAAAATTTTATAGTAAAAAATTAGATTATAAAAACAAATGTCATATATATAAAAAAAATTTAAACGTTGGTAATAATATTAACATTCTTATTTATTAATTCGTCAAAATTATAAAGATCTAAAAAACTTTTTTTTTACTAAAATAAAATTATAAAATAAGCTATTCATTTCTTTGTGATTTTTCTAAAGTCTATACATGAATAAATATAATAATATCATAATGTTGTCATTAATATATATATATAAAAATTATATATATATATATATATATATATATAATATATATATATATATATATATATATATAATCTTGAAATAGGTAAAGGGAAGATTGAAGTGAATTGAGGATACACATGTAAGTTGAGTTCAGAAATAGTTTTTGTTATTTTCACTTGTATAGGGTTGCAAATTAATGACTAAATATATCATTTGTGGTTATTGGAGCGATTGACTAATTATCATTGAAGAAATCATCCTTAATTGCCTTTAATGAGCTAGGACTTGAATTTTCTAGAGTAAAATGAAACCTCTTTCTTTGCTATCAGCATCTACTTAAATAAACATTAACATGACACTTAAGAGATTGTTGCCTTTGCTCCTAGAAAAGAAGTGATGAAGAGGAATTTTTATAGTCAATAATGGCATATATTACACCATGGAGAGTGAGGGTGACAAGGGGCCATGTGGTTTCACTTTTTCTTAATTTGGTTCATTGATCAAAATATATGCATTTTCCACTTGTGACATGTTCAAAAGGTAGTAAAGTAAAGCATGACTTACTAACAAATATTATCTACCATGATTCTTCAATACATATACAACAAGTAGCATGTTGTTAGAAGGGGAATGTGGCATCCACTAACTAAGTCAACATTGCATTACATGGTATCTTATTTCAATTCTCTTTTTATTTTGGAAAATACTTTATTGTATATATACTAAGAATTTATAATTGAGAGAAAATTCAAAATTAAAATATCTCAATATTATCCAAATATTTCCTCATTCAAATAAAAAATAATGCTATTTAAAAATAATTTGTTTTACTCTAATCAAAAGTTTAGTTCTTTTACATTTTAAATTTACATATGAATAAAAATAATTAAATAACAATCACAATTAACGAATAATAAACCATTTAATCAATTAATATATTAGGTTTAAGTAAAATAATAGACCATTATTTATTTTATAAATATATAAGTGAAATTAATCAATCCCAATTAAAATTAAAAAAAAAATGCAAAACAATTCCATATTTTAATTATTCTAATTTAGTTGTCTAACGAATCTTAAATAGATGAAGATTTGGGTATCCTATCAAGACATTCCTACATATTAAGTCACTAGTTATATAACCTCACTATTACTGATCATATATATACATATATAGATATATAACTAAATTTAAACTAAACAGAAAAAAAATACTAACTATACAACTTTATTTTATATTTTAACTTCATTCACTTACCTAAAAAAAACTTAATTTAACTATTAATTTTACATTAAAAAAACAAAAAACAAAAAAAACTTAACTAACAACGTGAAATTATTTCTGTCCTGTTTTTTAAAACCTCTATAATGAACAATCAATAACGACCATTCAAATATATCAATAACGACCATTCAAATATTTAATATTTTAACATATTATATTGACCCATTATGATAATCAAATATTTTAACTTGTTATTTGAAATCATCTTGGGGTGGCATAAATATTAAATTATGTTTGTTTTGAAAGATTAGCGCATCTTGAGGTGACATAAATATTAAATTGTGTTTGTTTTGAAACATTAGCGTTAAATTTGAACATCAGAAATTTGGACTGCTGTTACATGTATGAGGTTAACTAATGCTAGTTTTTATTTTAATAGTAATTCATATATATTATAATGTTACTATCCACTTATGGCATGATATTGTTAAAATTGAAGTTTTCATAATATTGCCTTAAATTATCGTGAGAATTATTTTTTTTTTTTTTAATTTGTGGTCATAATTTCCTATTTATTATCGGGAAATTATGGTTAGAAAGTTTGTTATTTTTTCTTTAAATTTATGGTCATAATTTCCCATTTATTATTGAGAAATTATGGTGGTTAGAAAAATTCGAATAAAATATAGGTTTAAAGTTTTGAAAGTTATTATTTGTTTTTTTTTTTTTTTAATTTATGGCAATAATAGTAAAGGGAAATTATGGGTGTTAGAAAATTTGGAGTAAAGTATAGGTTTAAAGTTTTGAAAGTTTATTGTGGTTTTTTTAAGTATAGATTAAATTTTGAGGGTGATGTAATTATTTTTCATAGGTAAATAAGGGAACTGTAGTTTTTTTTGTTCTTGTCAATGTATTCGTGTAGTGTAGTGGAGATCAAATTTAATATATCATATCGATATTTTTATGTATGTAAAAACAAAATATGTTTTTTTTCTTTGTTTTTAAAGATTAGGTTAGTAATGTTTATTAGATATAATTCTTCTTGCCTCTTTAATGGAGGATTTGACACTTATATAGTTAAGGTATTTTAATTAGAGCATTTTTGAAAAAAAATTTGGATATGTATTCTAAAATTCTTCCAATTTTTTTATCTTATAGGTTTACAAATTTAATCAGTGCATTATGCAATTCAAAATGTCAATCATTGCACTCAATGTGGGAGTATGGTCTAACCTATGATGTTCTCAATAGAATGAGGTTGAATTGTAAGTTGTGTGGTATGGAAATGTTTGGTGGAATTAGTTGTTTGAAATACAACCTCGCCAAAATTCCCAAGCAATGGAGTGGAAATTTTCTCAACATCCACCCAAGAAATTGTCCATATTGCAAATCAATCCATTTTTCAAATGTATAAGAGATACCAGTGGAAAAGATGAAGTAGCTTGCATATAGATCTATGAGCTTCTAGGAAGTGGGGGAAAGTCAATCCTTGGGCTCACATTCCATAATGCTTCGCGCCTCAACATTCTCACCTTTCTTTGTGTTGAGGTCCATGCCCAAAGGGAAACCTTCTATTCAGTTGATGGTGAAATCATAAGAGGAGGCTAACAAATTTGTGGCAAAATGTTTTCTATGGAGTCACCTATCATTCAACATTATGAAGAAAAACCCATTCTACCATTCCATGTTTGAAGTTGCTTCCATTTTTGGTATGGGATTCAAGTGATTTTCTTATAATGACTTGAGAGTGCCTCTCTTTCAAGGAGAAAAGGCTAAATTGATTAAGTTGAAAGAATCATGGGAGATCATATGATGCATCATTATGTTAAATGGTTCGACAAATGAGAAGGTCAAGTCCATTTTGAATTTCTTGGTTAATTATCCCAAGGAGAATATTTATCAAATATATTGATGCATCTGCATATGTTAAATATGCATAGTTATTATGTGAGTTATTGGAGAACTTATGTAAGAGATGGGTCCAAAATATGCTTTCCAAGTCTTTACGGACAATGTTGTTAATTATGTTTCCATTGCAAAGTTGCTCATGGAGAGGTATCAAATCTTATATTGGACTCCTTGTGCTACCCATTGCATTGATTTGATGTTAGAGGTCAAGGGAAAAAATCCTTGGATCAAGGAAATTGTTGAGTCAACTAGGAGTGTTACAAAAAATATATATAATCATACATATGTTATAACACTCATGACAATGTTCATAGGGGGTAACGAGTTGGTATGTCCTACTATCATGCTTTTGGCAACTAGTTTCATTTATTCTTAATCTCTTCACAATTCTATGTCGGAGGTGCAAAGAATGTTCCCTTACATGAGTGGAATTGTTGTGTCTATAGCACTAATGTGAATGGGCAAGCCATATCCCAACATGTGAGACATAATCAAAGTTACTAGATGGGCGTGGAAGATTTGTGTGCTATTAGTGAACCTTTGTTAAAGGTTATTTTCTTGGTTGATGGTGAGAAGTCCATAATGGTATGCTTTCATGAGGCCATAGATAGGGCCATGAAGGTTATCCATTAATATTATGAGGAAAAGGGGGGAGAAAAATTCACTAGATGAGACAAGATATGGGGTGTGATTGATGAACAATGGAACAACACTCTCCATCATTCGATTCATGTGGTAGGGCTCTACCTCAACCCCATATACTCTTATGCATTAGGTTTGATGCAAAGGTTGTGGATGGATTTTTCCAATGTGCTCAATGGATGGTGTTGACTTGCATTGAATGCTCAAAGATTTCCAAACAAATTGAGATACATAAGCTAAGTGATGGGACATTTTGATATGATATGATTATCCAAATTAGGATTGTTAGGATGTTAGGTAAGCTACAAATAAAATCTGTTTATATTTTCAAAATTTCAAAGTAAAATTTGTTTCGATTTTCATACTTTCAAATTTCAATGTATTTCATTTCTATTTATTTGTTACTTAATGGAAATAAAACTAGTTGTCTTTCATTTGAATCCTTTCCTTTTATTTCTTGTAGATGTTTGGTATGAAAAATTAGAAAAAGAGTACTCGAGTTGTAATAGATTTGACCTGAAAATATAGTATAGGAGCAAATATACCATAGAAATAATGCCAAGATAGAGAAATAATGCAAGAAAATGATTCTTTATTGTTAAAACCCTTGAGGTAGGGTAACACCATACAATCACTCCTTAAAGAAGGAGAATACTCCACAAGTCAATTCTTTTCAATGCAAAACCAATACTTGACATATCTCAATTGAGATTCTCTAGCCTCTATATAAGCTTCATACATACAATACCGTGGGTCTCTCAATCCCATACATCAATACGATGGGATTATCACTTTATTCCCTAACTACTTCTAGTCTCTTACATAATGTGGGTTAATGAATTTATTTATTAATTATGACCCATTTATTATTATTAAATTACATTATTCCCTTGGGTACCTCCCTCTATACCCCATATTATCCCCCCTAGGTATACTGCATTCGACTGCCCTTAAACATGTTTAGTCCTTGAAAGATGAGACTAACACAAATAATAAGATCTACTAAAAAAAGTAGTCAATTGGTACCATGCACGTGCATCTAAACATCCCAGAGAAAGGTGAACACTTGATCTAGTCGTTGCCTCCGTTAGTTGATATGGAAGTTGGTTCTAGCGTTCCTTAGTCTTGATGTGTTGTGGGTGGATCTTCGCACCTCTTTGTGTATTGTCCAAGGGTTGTTGTCCTTGTTTCTAATCCATTGTCACCTTGTTGGTTGTTGTCCTGTTGGGTGATGTGAGTGGTGATATGTTAAAGCTTTAACTGATGGCATTTCCTCCACTATTGGTGCCTAAGTGGTGTTTGATGCTTTTTTTGGTATGGGGTTTGAGGTCTAAGTTTGGTTGTCTACCACCAAATATTCATCATCTAATGTATCAGTGTCATTAGAGATTTTTTCTTTTGCAACCACAGTCTCTGCCTAGTTTCTAATGGAAATATCTTGCATGGTAATTTTCTTCTTTTTATACCATACTTTAGGAATTTCCCTTGTACATTAATATTGATGATGCCCACTAAGTCCATTGAAGGATAACCGAAAACAACATCTGCATCTTCCATGTATAAAGCATAAAATTCAACATGCAATACATATTTATCCATGGTCACCTTCAAGTCTTTAATTATTTGAATAGGCGCCCCATCAACCTTTGTGCTTGCAATATGTTGTGCTAGAATTGCAACCATTTGGCCAATTTGAAATTGATTAGATTATGCTTGCAACTAGGGAGAATAGCAACAATGATCTTCTCTTTTTGAATACTTCCATGAACTTGTAGTATGGGGATATGAGTAGAAAATAACCCTTTATGTTTCTTATTTTCCTTCTTTCTAGTATGATACCATTTTTCCAAAAATATTTTTTCAATTTCTTTAGGAGGAAGTATCTTCATAAAATCACTATTAAGTGACTTCCACCATATAAATGCCTCATCTTCCAAATGATTCCCTATGTAGACGTTCCAAAGTAGTAGGCATTGAGACTTGCGATATTGTATAAATTCTTCAATAGTAGGAATATCATATTTTCTTGTAAACAACATTTTGTTATGACCCTTAAAATAGAATGACGGTTTTGTAAAAATTCACCTACTTTGTGCAAAAAAATTAAAATGGTCACAAATCAGTCAATATGGCTCAGAATCCTTATTATAACCTATTTTTGGAAATCGAAAAACCCTTTTTCATCTTGCTATGTGATTAAAATCATAATCTGGGTACTCTAGACACTCAAATTTGTTCTACAACTAGTTGGTTGTCACAAAAATTTCTGAGAAAAGAGCCAATTTTAAATCAGTGATATATCCCTCATTCGTACTTCGATTCAACCAATTTCTTTTAATTTTTTTAATTTGGGTGATTTTTCAAGATAATCTCAGATATTCAATTAGTTTTATGAAATTATACAGAAATAACTGCAAAACATTACTGGATATCTGTCATCCATGAATTTCCATCAAAAAACTTTTTGCAAAACAGTTGATTTTAAATCATCGATATCTCCCTCATTCGTACTCCGATTTGACCGATTTGTTTTCTGAAATTGGGCATTTTTTTGTAAGGAATTCAGATTTTCTATTTATTTTTGCAAATTTTGCACCAAAAAATTTGTATTTGATTTCCAAACTCGCCACCCAAAAAATTCCTAAAAAAGGAAAAAAAAAAGTCTCCCCACTCTAACCAAGAAAGTTCTTTGATACCACTTGTAATAGATATGACCTGAAAATATATTATAAGAGAAAATATACCAGAGAAATATTGCCAAGATAGATAAATATTAACAAAAAATGTTTTTTTATTGATAAAACCCTTGAGGTACAGTAACACCATACAATCACTCCTTAAGGAAGGAGAATACTACACAAGCCAATGCTTGTCAATACAAAATCAATACTTGAGATATCTCAATTGAGAGTCTCTAGCTTCTATATAGGCTTCATACATACAATACCATGGGTCTCCCAATATCATACATCAATAGAATGGGCTTATCAATTTATTCCCTAACTATTTGTAGTCCCTTACATAATGTGGGTTAACCACTTTATTTATTAATTATGGCTCATTTATTATTATTACATTATATTATTCCCTTAGGCACCTCCCTATGTACCCCATATTATCCCCACTAGGTATACTACAAGAGTTGTAAAAATTTTCCATTTGGGTGTTGAGTCAAACTTTTAGCTCTTCAAGGTATGAGTGCAATTAGAGTGTGTTTGAAAAGATACATTCCAAGAAGTGCAATAGGTTAAAAATGCTCAAATTAAAATTTTGTTTTTTTTTTTATAATTTCATTCATTTAATTTATGGTATATTCCCATGAGACATCATCCTCTAATTTCAAAATGGCCCTCATGTAGGTTAGATGTCTACCACTTTAATGGCATGGCCTATGTATACTACCATTCTCAGGTTGTGGTTGAGGCAGATAAACAAAGCACCTACCACAAATGTCATTTCATTAGATGGACTTGACACCATGAGTTCATTAAGAGTGGAGATTGATAGACCTATCATGGTGGAGTCACCTGAATAGTTGGAGCAATATTGAGGAGGAGGAGGAGGAGGATGAGATTCCATTTCTAGGAGAGACAGATTTGAAGTACGGGGAGGACATTGAAAGTGTTATGTAGCTAGTGCCCCACTTCATCTTCCACCTTTTCCCCAAGAGTTGCACCTTTCACCTCAATTTTAGCCTCAACATGTCCACCTATTGCTTGTAGAGGAAAAATGACACATGTGACCTTTAATCGTAAAATGGGTAGAGGGAATCATTGATATCTTAGAGTATCTTGATTATCCTTATATTATCTAGATGTCTCATGATGATCATCTTATGACATGCATTTATTTATGTTTTGATGTGATGTTATATTATCTTATCAAGACTGATGACTCAAGACATATATCGTATTTCAATATCAATGTCTGATATACCAGTTGACTTCTTATACATTTATATTGTAGTTTAATCTTCATATTTATGTGACAATGTGTTTTTGTGAGGTACATGTTACTTTAGAAGCTTAAAATTTGTAAAAAAAAAAAAAATGTATTTTTTTAAGTTTCCCAATATTTTTTTTAATATTTTCCATGATATTGTCGATCATTCAAATTTTGGACCCCTAACAATAAGTTGATGATAAGAATAAATGTAAAATAGATAACATTAAGTATCAACATGTCAAATCTTAGTAATTTGATTGAATCTCAAGGGATTCATACTATAAGACTCGTAAAGCTTGAGACACAGCAGACGGGAGGAGACACTAAAAAAATCCAACCAAGCTAAGGGTTGGTGTAGCCCAAGATGGGTGTGATCCTTAAATGATTTTGATGGCTTAGATGTCCCTAGGTCATGGTTTATTAGATCATATGTTAGCCTCGCAAGTCATAGACATGTTAGCAAAAAAAGGACAATAAAAATATGTCTCAACATTAATTTAATTATCATTGTAACATTAGATCTCGATAACAACATTAGACACCTTGATAGCTCCAAGACCGTTGTAGTATCTTTTACCTCACTTATCATAAGATGCATTTTTTAGTTCGGGCAACATTCTTTTCCCCTATGTAGGCCTAAGTTTATCTTAAAAAACCTTTTCCCAAATTTTGTATGTAATATTCCCACATTAAAGTCACATATATATGTAGGTACTCATAAAGAAACTCTCATATGGATTAAAATATATTGAAAAACATAAAAACATTTGTGATTTTTGGGTAGGATTTATGGGTTACACCGAAAGTTCACCTACAAGAGCCTGTGGCATAACCACCCAAAACAATTTATGGTGGTATAAGTACCCACCTTATGTGGCCTTCATAGGCATCATTAACCTTCACATCATTACTCTAGCGAAATTTCCCTAGATTAGGTATGTTGTTCATGTGCTTTTAATCACTCCCATGTCTCCAAGAAACCCTTGTTTCCATGCTATGTTATTGAGTCCCTTTGTTGGGTCCCTATAATACTAGTGATTACCCCATTACTATTGTATTTATACCCCTTATTAATATTGTTGTGCCCCTATTGTCCCCATATTGTTGTTACTGTGCCCCATGGAATCCCTCTATTGTTATTTTTGTGGCTTTATATTATTATTGTTAGGTCAGCTGGGTTATATTGTGACTCCTTAGACTCCTATATATATAGAAAGGAGGTTTTGTCATTTGAATCATCCAAGAATTGTTCATTTATGTAATGTAAAGGAGGTTGCCCCCTCGAAGAGGCTGAATGTTAAGGCGTTGATCTATCTTTTCTATCTTTCCTTGAGCTGGTTTCATAACATTTGGTATCAGAGCTTTGGATTCTAGGGTTTCGCTGCTCCAAACAGGTCATCGTGGAATTTTCGCTATAACTTTTTTTCTGTGACGTTTCAGAAGTTGCAAACAAAACCCATTTGAGAAGACATCATGCTAAATCTCAGGTCCAAATTTCAAAGCTTTTTATGCTATAGTTGCAGAGATATGATCTGAGGAAGTTGGTCTTTTTGCAGAATCCAAAATTACATTCCAAATAGGTGACCTGGGGAAAATCATCATAACTTTTTCTCTGAGCATTGGATTGAAATTTCGTAAGAAGGTGCAGAAATAGGACAGACTTTAATTTCTTCTATATATTTTTCAGAGCTAAAGGTCGAAACAATGACTCGTGGCACGTCGTACAAGTTCGCTCTACTGAACTAGTCTATAATCAGGTCATTGTGGGAGATTTCGCATAACTCTTCCTTGGACAATCCAATTTGGATCGGACTAGTGGCATTGGAAAGAGGACACAGAGGGCTACCACAGGTCGCAATTTTAGAACTGGATGTTCTGAAAGTACAAAGATACATCAGAGGCAATATCAAGCTCCTACAAAGAAAAAAAAAGGTGTGTAGATTCTTTTAAATTTTTGCTTAAGATTGGTTTGAAAATTATTTTGAAGGAATTAAAAGGGCTAGTAGAGTATTATTATCGGTAACTGATGCCCTGAGGAAAGAAAATGCAAACACCTAGTAAGGAACCTGAAAGCTCTAGCATGACTCATGAAGAAGAGGAAGAAATGCTACATGATATATCAAAATTACAAGACCAAGTGCAAAAAATGTCAGCCTCACAAAAGCTAACAGAAGCTAAGATAAATGACATGGAATCTAAGATAAAGGGCGTGGAAGTTAAGATGAATGGCATGGAAGCTAAAATGGACGATTGGAAGACAAATTTGAAGACAGACATGGACGATTGGAAGACAGATTTGAAGACAAACATGGGCGATTTGAAGACAGATTTGAAGACAGACATGGACGAATTGAAGATAAATATGAATACGCTGCTACAAGAAATGGTCACTACAGGTGAAAGGGTAGTAAAGGAAACTCATGATTAAAACAAAATAAATGTTAATCATGATTCCATAGACTCTAATGTGGGTTCAAAGACCCATCATATTCCAAAAATCGATATGAGGAAGTTTGATGGCAAGGATCCCGCAACATGGATATCACAGATGGAGCAATTTTTCGATCTCAATAATGTGCAAAACACGCAAGAGGTACGTATGGAAACTCTATATTTGCAACCAAATCAGTTTTTATGGTATCAATGGCTTTGCTCTCGTAAAAAAATTATCACTTGGGCAATTTTTACGGAAGAATTGATAGCACATTATG
>APFE030612068.1:2009-18297 GCA_000404065.3 Pinus taeda | reverse complement strand
TAAGTTAGCACCAACTTACTCTGAGTTTGTTTCCACCTTCCATTCTATTAGAGAAGCCTTTATTTCTCAATGACAAGCCTACAAGTCCCCCTCTTTTGATTTCTTTTGTGATTCTTTAAAAAGAGAACAAGAAAAACTCTTACATATTGGTCTTCTTAATACTAGAAATTCTTCTAAGAAATCCTTAGCATCCCAACAACAACCAAATTCAAATAATCATAAGAAGCAACATCCTGAAAAGAATGGTCCTAAACCAAACATGTGTCCTAAGCAATTTTAGTCTCAAATTGAAAAATCAACTCAACAAAATGATAAGACAACTAAAAATAAAGGGAAGAAGCTTGATAGACATTGCAGCTTTCGTAATCATGATGGCCACTTAGAATCTAAATTCTTTAAGAAGATCGAAGCCTTGGAAGTAGCAATGAAGAATCGTAGCATCCATTTGTAGCACTCTTGAACTTCAAATTCATCTTCAGGAATAACACTTTTTGCATGTGGTTGTTAAGCATCTCGGTTTGGTTATGCACTAGATGTATCTTCTTCTTCTCATTCTCATAAGTGGCTCATTGATTCTTGAGCTTATTATCACATGGCCAAAAACAAAGCCATGTTTTCTTCTTTAGATGATTGTAACACCAAAAATATATGTGTTGGTGATGATACATCTCTTAGTGTTGTATGGACTAGAAAAATTCATCTAGACAATGGTCAATTTAATGATGTATTATGTGTTCCTACCTTATCTTGCAACCTTCTATCTGTATATCAGATAACTCATTCAGGTGAAGGTAAAACCATTGAATTTTCACCTCATGGTGTTGTAATTAAGGACCTAAGAGATCCTAGACAGGTTTTAGCTACGACCATTGCTCATGATTCTACAAGGATGTATAATTTTAACAACTTTGGGTAATCAACTCTTCCCTTGGTATTTATTTCTCATAATGATGAAGTGAGCAAACTTTTGCATGAGCGATTTGGACACTTAAATTATTGTTGCCTTCAAAATCTATGTAAATAAAATATGGTGATAGGTCTTCCTATAGTATCTTGCAGAGATGGTGTTTGTTCCAAATGTGTACTTAGAAAACATCATCGGGATAGTGTTGAAAAACGTGCCTCTTGATATGCCTCAACCCCTTTACAACTTGTACATAGTGATTTATGTGGTCCACTTCCAGTTGTTTCATTCTCTGGCTACAAGTGTTTATTAACTTTCATTGATGATTTCTCTAGATGAACTTGGGTATACTTCTTAAAACTCAAGAGTGAAGTCTTTAACATGTTCTTGGCCTTTAAGGCCTTTGATGAGAAACAATTTGGACATCAAATTCTTAATCTAAAATCTCATAATGACAGAGAATATGTTAACAACAAATTCATCATTTTTTTCACTTGGCATGGAATTCAATTGCAACATATTGTTCCATATACGCCATAGAAAAATGGTGTAAATGAAAGGAAGAATCACACCTTAAAGTAAATGGCTAATTGTATGCTTCAATCTAAAGGAGTTGGTCTTAATTTGTGGGCAGAAGAAATTAACTAACACTCCTAAGGTTTTAAAGAATATCACTTTAGAAGAAGCATGGAGCTAAATTAAACCAGATGTAAGTCACTTTCATGTTTTTGGAATTGAAGCATGGGCCCATATTTCAGATGAGAAACGTAATGCCTTAGAACCTAAGAGTGAAAATTTTATTTTTGTTGGATATTATAAAGATGTCAAAGGATATAGACTTCTTCAACCTAAATCTAAAAATGTTATCATTAGAAGAGATGTAAAGTTTGTTGAAAATATATCAGCCTACGAGACTAGTTCGGTGGATGTGCCACCTCTCTCTATACCTTCTACTTATGAAAATATTTCTTCTTCAAATGATGACAACAAAGATGAAAATACTCACCCACCTTTTGAAGATCCTCCTTCAGCTCTTCTAATCCTCAACTTCCAAAATGAGTTTGCGCTACTTAGGATGCAACAGGGACTCTTACAGGTGATCCTACAGATCAACATCATACACGTTCTCAATTCGATAGAGCCTCTTCTTTACTGGCTCAAGCTTCAGTGAATTATGATCTTGAAACCTTTGCAGAAGCTTCAGACCATCTAGATTGGGATGAAGCTATGAATGAAGAATGTTGTTCACTATTTGAAAATGATACATGGGACCTTGTTTCTCTTCCAAAGGGACGAAAGCTTGTTAGATGCAAATGGATTTACAGAACCAAGTTTGGATTATTTGGAAAAGTTGATAAACATAAAGCTTGTCTTGTTTCTAAGGTTTTTCATAGGTTGAAGGCATTGACTATACTGTAACCTTCTCCCCTGTTGCCAAACTGAGCTCTATCCGCCTTGTTCTTTCCCTTGTTGCCTCTTTCAAATGGGAATTCCATCAGATGGATGTTAAATCTGTCTTTTTGCATGGAGACTTACATGAAGAAATACATATGGAACTACTTCTTGGCCTTATAAAAACAGACTCTAGCCTTGTATGTCGGCTTAAGAAATCCCTTTATGGTCTTAAGCAAGCCCCTCGGGCTTGGTATGCCAAAATGGATAGCTTTCTTTTAGATACTCGCTTTTCTAGTTGTCACTATGACAATACTATCCACACCAAGAAAGTGGGTAAGCCTCTTATCATTCTTGTTCTTTATTTTTATGATATTATCCTTACTGGTAGTGATCCCAATCTTATAAACCATGTGAAGTCTAACCTTAAAAACTAGTTTGAAATGACAGAATTAGGACACTTTATATTTTCTTGGTCTTCAAATCTTGCAATCCAAAGAAGGTATTTCCCTTTCCCAATCTAATTATGCCTGTGATCCTCTACGCCACCTCCAGATGGAAGAATGTAAGCTAGCCCCTTATCCCTTTCAGTCTAGAGCCAAAATTTTAGTCACTTGTACTTCCCAGGAAGTTGATGCTACCTTATACCGTCGGCTTGTTGGAAAACTTTTATATCTAACACATACACGTCTTAACCTTTCCTTCATTGTTGGACTTATTGTTTGATTTATGCAAAAACCACATGTTAGTCATTCGAAATCAGCTAAAAGAATAGTTCATTATGTTCGAGGTACAGTTCAATTTTGGATTCATTACATTGCAAAAGCGTCTCCTCTATTGGTTGGTTTCACTTATTCTAATTGGGCTGGTGACCCTGATGATCAGAAGTCTACTAGGAGTTATGTCTTCACTCTTGTTTCTAGACATATTACATGGGGCTGAAAGAAATAAAGTGCCATTTCTCTTTCTTCAACAAAAATATAGTATTGTGGCACCATTGAAGCTAGTAAGGAAGCCATGTAGTTTCGTCAACTCCTGTCAGTATTCAGTTTTTAGCAGCAGCATCCAACTACACTTTGGTGTGATAATCAAAGTGTCATTCAACTATGCAAAGGTCCAGTCCAACATCAGCGCAAAAAACAAATTGAACTACACATGAACTTCACCAGAAAGCTCATTCATGACCATGTTATTGAAGTGCAATATTGTTCAACCGATGATCAAGTTGGAGACATATTTACAAAGGTTCTAACATAGGTGAAGTTTACTAAATATCGATTTATGGTGGATTTCTGGAAGTTGTCACTGAGGGGGGATAGGCTCTATTTCCTTCTTCCTTCTCATGTTGTGTCATCTTTGTACATCCTTCAATCATGTTCCATGTTGTTCTTAAGGGGGGACGTTAGGATATTCTGAAACATAGGAAATAATTAAGTACAACTTGGTCTCGTGTGTATTTAGGTAAAGTGTGTTTCTTTAGTATGTACTTTTTGTAACTTACAATCTGATGGTCACGATATGTTCTAGACTTGAAGTAATATGACAGTTCATTCTCTCCTTTTTATTACTGACATTTGATCCGTGGCTTAACACCCGATTGGTCCATGATCTCTATTTAAAGAGAATGGAGGGTCATTCGTTAGGTGACTGTTCTTAAAAGAAGCTCATGTATAATTTATTTCTTTTACAATAATAAATTTCCTAAAGTGGTCGCATTGGTTCAGGTCTTTGAGGGGTTTAACCACATCAAGAATATTGGTGTACTGATATGTGATATATTTGTGAGCGATATCCTTTGGTGTTCTATCTAAGGAACATACACTGTAAATTCCTACAATCATCAACCCCTGGATCAATCTTGTTCCTCTATAGAGACTTTGTAGAAAAATACATCAATACCATAACTTGTAAATAACTAACTCCAACCATAAAATAAATAAGTCCTAGGAAGAACGAAAAGAATTCTTTCTAGACATTGTAACCTGAATTGAAAATAAAGTACTTATGTATTGACTAATTATTCATGAATGTTCACAACCTAGAGTGATGCTCGACCCTAGTGGGTTTCCAAACCATACTACACTATGTATTGCAATGTATAAACAAACATAAATACAAACATGTAATTTAAATCATTGCACAAAAATACAAACATGTGATTTCAATCATTGCACGGAAATATATAATAAGAGAGAAAACAACTCATATATTAAGATTTTAAGAAAATGAAATGTATCCATACAAATCTGATAAATTATGCAAAAGTTCGTCTATGGTCCAATTCATAATTGTTTTTGCGGGAGTTACAAAAAATTTGTACATAATAAAGTACGATATTCAGTCATTTGGGACTGTCACATTAGAGAAAATTTCAGCTTAAAGGTGGCCTCCCAAAGAAAAATAATAAAATAAGAGTTATGAATTTTGGAGGGAGAATAAGAAAACTACTTTTTAATTGTATTTTTGGCTTATCTTGTTATAGGTTTACTCAAATTTTAGTGTAGACAATCACTAGATGGAGAATTAAATTATGCATCCTACGAGTACCCATCATGCATACTTTTGAGAAAACTCATATTGATAATAAAAAAAATGAAGATAAGTTAAAAAGCATGTTGAACACGTTTTTTAATATATCTTCAATTTTTAACAATTTGGGTATTCTCAAAAAGTATGCCTAATTAGTACTCGTTCCATGCAGAATTTAATTTTGCATCCAGTAAGTGTTTACACTTGAAATTTGAGTAAACCTATAAGGAGATAAGAAAAAAATACAATACAATTAAAAAAATATATATATATCTTTTTTTCCCTCCAAAATATTTACATGTAACTCTTTTAAAATTAAAAGGATTCTGATTGGTTTACATATTATGACATGGAAATTACGTGAAAATTTCATGGGCAATTTTAGGCTAAAATTTCCTCTAATGCCACAAAATGAGAAACATTGGTTGCTAAACTCTTGAGAATTAACTTATGACAATGGCACTTAATTAGTGCTAAGGCATCATTCAAGATACTGAAATTTTCTTATCCTAGAAATTTTGCATGACAAACTCAAGCGCAAAAATAACATTGTAAAAATTTTGAAATGAATTAAAAATATCGAACGAACAAAGTTCACTCTTCAAGGTAAATACTCCATAAGACTTGGAATATGTAGATATCCATTGATGATAAAAGAGTATATATTAAGATGTATGAATAAGAATGATGCTACAAATGAGAGTGAGGGGTCTCCTTATATGCTAGGTAGGTGCCTCTTCATGGAAGGTCATGTACCATTTATACATGCCTCTTTGACACTAGTTACTAATTAACTAATCATTTTTCCAAGTATCATCATTATTTCTATTTAACATATTTTAGTCATAACAGTGTCTTCCCTTCAAAAAGATTTGTCCTCAATGTTTGTTGATGACAATGTTTGATCTCTTTTTCCGTTTCTAGTGTCTTCTTGTCTTGGAATTGTCATTTTCATTAATACAAGTTAACATGATCCTCTGAGTGATAAGCAAAATTGTCAAACTGAAAATGGATTTGACCATCCTGGATTAATCTTCTGTGGAATATTTTGGTCACTAGAAATTTGTAACGAACTGTCATCATAGGACTGGATTGATTTTACTTGAATATTCTTCAGACCATCAATTTGTTGTTTATGTTATGAATGGTACAGATACATAGCTTGATTGGGTTTTCTACTCTCGTGATTTCAATATCGATAGGGAACTTTTTTTGTTTGACATTCCCTTATTAGGTGTGTGTCAATTTTATGTTTTTCTTCTAGTGAGGATGTTGTTGAGTTAGTTACAGAACCATCACTTGGTATGTTCATTGTATGAACTGCAACATCTAAGTGTGTGTTTTCTTCAACTTTCTTGTCTTCTTCTTGATTTGTGACATTCACTCGATCAGTATATGTTCCCTTATCTTCAACCTTGACTGTTACGAATGGATACTTCGACATTTCTTGAGTAAGTTGTCCTAACTTGTCTTTTCATGTATTCTTGTCCTTCTTAAGATTCTTTAATTGTGTTAATAATTTTTTGCTATGGTATGTAAGCAGTGAAACTTCTTCATTTTTGTTAGTGGTGATTTTATCAACTTCTCTTTGCATATTTTGTAGAACTTTTTTACCTTGAAAAATTACTTTTGAAATATCTTGTATGTCTTCTGTCACTGAATTCATCTTTAATGTAACATCTTGTAGTGTTATTTTTCTCTTTTTGTATGAAAATGTCAAAAAACTCTTTTTCGTATTGAGGATTAAGGAACCTAAGGTTTCCATCGAAGGTGAACCTAAAATAATGTCACTTTGATCACTTTATAGGGTTTGAACTGAGTATCGTGATATGAATGCATAATCTCCAATGTTTAATTGTAAATTGGTTATGTCATACTTTTTGTTGTTATAACAATCTAATTTTTTAATTATATTTGACTCAGGAATCACTAATTGGTTTGTGATTTTAGGTTTTATATAATTTTGATATTCAACTTATGAGATAGCGATAATAACATATTTTCCTACAATATACCCTTTAATTATAAATAGCACTAACGCATAGTTATATTTAGTTTCTCGGAATCTCTCGGCCTTCGTTGTTTCCGTATTAGGCTTCGTTTTACTTTAGGGTTTTAAAAATAACCCATTCATTTCTTTAATAACCCTCTAGAAAACTATTATTGCTTGATAATATTTCCTCCAAATGATTTCGGATAATCCTTTACTTTTCTTCAGATATAAAAAATATACCTCCACGTTGTGATTTTTTTTAATGAATTATTTAATATTATTATTTTGGGAAAGTATATCGTTTTTCTTCTTTATACCTTATAAATTCCAAAATATATAAATATAATATTATATAATTTCTTTTTACCCCAATACTTTAATATTTAATTTCTTTTCAATAAATTTGTTTTGCACCACTCATATAAAAACGAACTTTTACACTCATAGCTTGTATTAACATATAAAATTATTGACTATAATGAATCGGTGGCCACAGTTTTCAAATGGGCGTCGGAGGTTTTATATATATATATTTTTTTTTTCCTTTCCACAATATCTTTAATATTTTATTTCCTTTCAATAAATTTGTTTTGCACCACTCATATAAGAACGGAATTTTACACTTAGAGCTTGTATTAACATATAAAATTATTGACTCTAATGAATCGGTGGCCACAGTTTTCAAATCAGCGTGGGAGGTTTATAACCTTTCACAAGTTAGAATGGATTGTTCTTCAAATTAGAAAAGTCATAATGGTGGTTGTGTAAGTTAGTGTGGCTTGATTGAAACACGTGGAGTAGTCAAAGATTGTACTATACCATTTCAAATTTCCCATGGTATCCAAAATACAAATAACAGTGTTTTATCCAATTTTCTTCAAGTCACGCCCTTCATTTTCCCTCTAAAATGTGGTGACCCAACCTAACCGATATACAACATCGTGGTAGTGGTTGAACAAAAATGGCAGCGAGGTTTGTAGATGGTGCCTTTGTCGAAAGGACTCCAATTCCTTGGCAATTTAAAGCCTATAATAATTAATGATCATGAGTTTAAAGGGAAGAAAGGACTCCAATTCCTTGGCAATTTAAAGCCTATAATAATTAATGATCATGAATTTAAAAGGAAGAGCGATGACGTTTCTGTTAATTCAATGTTTATTTTTTTTCCAATCGGTTCATACAACGATGAGGGCAACAAAAGTTATTGAAGGTAGAAAATGGTTCGTAGGTGGGATGGAACGACTGTGGAAAACAACCGTAGTTGGAAGTCCAGCTTGGTAAGTGATCTGGCAGTGGCGTGGGAAAGGTCGACTCGTTTGCTGTGAGGTAGGAGAATAGGTTGGTGGTTGTAGCTGCGGTTCGATAATGACGTAGGTTGATGCGGTCCGGTGGCTGCCAGAGCAGATGGATGAATCACGGACGGGTAGTGAGGCAATGGCTGCAACGGTGGCTTTCATGTGGAACGACAATGGAATTGTGGCAGCAATCGTAGTGTGATTGTGGCATAGATTATACTTGTTAGGTGACGTCCAAATAGGAGTGGCAGTTTGATAGAACAGGTGGTGCAGGAATTCAAGTGTGGTCGAGGGAGTGACTCCTTGGTGTCAGCTGACAGTTAATGCTGCTAATGGCCACGGCAGGTTTTTTTATTTTTTAAATAATTATTTTATATATATCGGCCAAGGGCCAATTGGTGAAAATAGAGAAACTCCAAAAGTTTGCAGTGAAACACTTCAACAACAACAAAGTTGATGAATTTTGATGGTTAAAGCCCTGGATCGGGGAAGGAGGCTTTTGTGTAGTGGTTGAGCAATCAAAGGGTCAAATAGCGTTGACACCAAATGGAATAAACAAATGTTTCTCTTCAAGTTAAATACTCCAGAAGACTTGGAATATGTAGATTTCAGTGGAATATACAATAATATATATTAGAATGTATGAATAAGAATGATGTTACAAACGAGAGTGATGGGCTTTCTTATATACTAGGCAGGTGTCTCTTCATAGAAGGGCATGTCCCATTTAGACATACCTCTTTAACACTAATTGCTAATTAACTCATCATTATTACAATTATCAGCATCACTTTATTTAGTATATTTTATTCATAACAAAATAACCTGGTCACTGTAAGTGTGGTCAGTTTCACCTATGAAGTAGAGGAGTGATTAGTCATCTAATAGGATCTCGCAGACTTCCTTATGCTTAAGTAAACATAACACCGTAAAGCCTACACTATGGATTACTCGAGGAAAGAAGCATTGATATACAGTAGTTATTGTTGTAAATCATCAAACCACAAAGAATATTGTTGCTTATTAGGAGAAAAGGATTACCTTTTTGAAACCCTTTATTCCTTCTTCGAATTGCATTTCAGCGAGGAATAAAGAAATAAAAAGAGAAAATGAAAATCCTCATTCTGAATTCTAAGAAAATTAATAAGATTACAACTACCAAATGATGCGCTAATATAGGAAAAGACTGTAGAATTACTAGTGGGAGCCTAGATCATAGTTGCTCCTTCCGAAATGACTATAAGGGGACAATAGTTTCAATTAGAATAAAGATTGAGCTTGGAGAGATTAGCCATCTCAAGTGCTTTCCTGCCATGAAAAAACTCGCAAAAATTACAAAACAACTTATAGAACAGGAAAAGCTTTGGCTCTAACAGTCTTGAAAACAAAAACTACGAGGGTACCTACCAATGGAAAGCCATGGAGCAAGGGAGACTTTGAAAAGCATTTCCAAAAGGAAACCTTGGTCTGAGAAGTTGCAAAGCTTCTCCTCCACAGTGACACTATTGAATGACCTCCCGCGACACCCTCGGAGGATATGGTTACTCTCTAACTTCTCTCCCTAATCTAAATCATCGATCTAACACTAGTCCGTCAAGGTTGTTGATTAAGAACCCATATACGTATCAAGGTATTTGTTAGACAATTGTGCATTGAAAGAGTTACGAGAAAGCTTCAAGCCTAACTCAAGTTAAAGGACAAGGTCTACGAGAAATCCAACAAAACAATAACCATAGCAAACCTAATGATATGTTACAATGAAATAATAATTCCCCAAAACATTATGTTAAGTGACTTCATAACTGTTATAATTGTGACTAGTAATAACGTGAGGTTGTACGTGAATAGTGAAAAATGTATGGATCTAAGGAAACCATAATGCTTATTATATATATTTTCTTCTTGTTAAATAAATAAAAAAGTTGAAGTTATTTTAAAAATAGATTACAGGTGGTATGAGAGCACAAGTTGCTACATTGTGGCTTAATTGGGTACCATGATAATAAAAAAAATCTTGGTGTTCTTTGTTTCACAAAGGAGGGAGAGAGAGATAGAGAGAAAAGGAACATGAGGAGAGTTAATCATAGAGTAACTACAACATCTACATGAATCTCTATTGGACCCAAGACAATACCATCACAAGGAACAAATGCAGAGATGTGGGTTTAGCTAGGACAAGAATCTCGAGCGACAACTATGTTGATGGAAATAATGAAGCAATTGAAGGCAAAAGTGGCTAAATTAAGAGAAGATAATGAAAAACTGATGAGATATTGAGAAAAAATTATTAAAAGTCTAACGGATAGGAAGAACCAAAGGAATTATGCTCCAACAACAAACAACAAAAATCAGGCAGAACCCCATCGACAACGGGAAGGCACCTATCACGCCCCCAAGCACCTATCACGCCCCCAATATTTTTTTCGTTATTGGGAGGTGCGGCACCACCTTACGCCGAGTTTGGGCGTATGTGGACTACGCCTTCGACTTCCAACACCAAACTCCAACCTACTGAATTAGTGTTCACTTAACTTCATAAACTGAATTATAACTTATACCAAACAGCAATATAATTCGCAATTATATTTGTTTACTTATAATTCAATTAACCATTAAAAACCGCAACAAAACCATGTAGAAACTTCAACACAAGTTTGCACGGGAGGGCCAACTCCCAACCAAGTTACGCCCTCACAATTTTATCATTAACTGTCAAATTCATGTACAATATAGTGCGCCCGCGGCTGCACGAGTTTACAACAGGCCAAGCCAAGATAAAGACTCGTGACCAAACGACAGGCCCGCGGCCAACGTTACAACGAGTCGTAGTTAAGTTTTATGACGAATCTGCGGTCGTGCGTTCTTAACAGGCCTGCGGCCAAAACGCCCAATAGACCGACGGTTCAAGTGTTACCCGTCTCGTTTAGCTCTCCGTTTACCAAGACCGGTGTATACAATATTATGCGCACTCTTGCGACTTTGTTTGTCGACCAACCCGCAGCTCAATCTGCGTTTACCAACCCCTACACCACCTCTGCTATCTGCGAGCTTCCTACATCATTCGCACTTCTGCGTCCAACTTGCTCTTGAGAGGCTTGTTGATCGAATGAATGATCGAACTTGATGATTGCCAAATGACCAAGCACGCTGCCTTTATAGGCTCCCTTGTCGATTTGGGGAGGGGTGTCAGTCTGCTAAGCCGACCCCCGATTTTGCAAATAGTCGCCCCAACTCCATGAAGCCGACTCGTTCAATTTGCCAAAGAGTTGTGTCTCCACCTTTGGCGGGTCGGCCTTTGTCGCACAAGGCCGCCCACGCCAAGGTGGGTATAACCTGCCCTTCGTTTCGTGTGTGCGTCCAACCTGTGCGTGTTCACCCCGTCGCAATTCGCCCCGCGTCATTTGCTGTTCGGTGTTTCTCTTCGGTCGTTCGCGTTTTAACCCCGCGCCTCGCACGGTGTCCATTCGGGAGGGCGCACCTCGTGTCGCCCGGCTCTTCGTTCCGGCCCGCCGCTACTCGTCGCGTTCCGTGTGTCATTTCG
The DNA here is from genome assembly GCA_000404065.3 of Pinus taeda. Taxonomy (NCBI): domain Eukaryota; kingdom Viridiplantae; phylum Streptophyta; class Pinopsida; order Pinales; family Pinaceae; genus Pinus; species Pinus taeda. Next base: position 6,643 of record APFE030612068.1, on the reverse strand, counting down.
TTCGGGCAGGCGCACGTTCGTGCCGCCCTGCCCATGTCCCAGTCCGTCTCTACTCGTCGCATCCGTGTGTCGTTTCGTTCGGGCGGGCGCACGTTCATGTCGCCCTGCCCATGTTCCGATCCGCCGCTACTCGTCGCATCTGTGTGTTGTTCGTCGGGTGGGCGCACCTCCGTGCCGCCCTGCTTACGATCAGACCCGCCACTTCGTTGTGTCTCGTGTAGGCATATCCGCCCTTGCGGCCCGTGTGCTGCCTTCGCCTCATCGGTTGTATCGTTCGTTCGGCGGGTGGGCGCACCTTCGTGCAGCCCTCTGCCCATTCAGACGTCGCCTAGTCCGTGCCCGGTCCTCCATCCATCGTTCAAGTCATCGGGTGAAGACTTGCCTGCTGCCCGTGTGAGTCGCCCGCCGTCGTGCGGAGCGCCCAATTCCCCAGGGCGTGACATCCTCCCCCACCCTATTTCGTTGTCGTCCCAACAACATTCCATCACATCGTGTTCTCGTCGATCCTCCACACCAAGTCACCCTTCCAATCCATGATCCTGTGCACGTTTCGGAAGTATGCATCCCATACTACATCAAGGTCGGAATTTAGACATCGACCCCGACTCCTCAATGTTTTAGACCCAAGTCCACTGTGAATTTTTCCGCTAGCAACCGATCATGTAGGCTCATCCATAATGATCTGCATTCAGCCACTGCGTTGTATGTGAAATTTGTCCAAGTGTCACACATTTACATGCCCACACCCAGTTTTTCTAACCCCTGTCCACATTCATGGGAACCCCCAATTTTCTGCTGCACATGGGATCATGCCTGCCCAATCATCTTGCGGGCTCACTGCCTTGAGCAGTCAACAATGAGCCCTGCCTCCTGCATCAACTAAGAAAGTCCCAATAGAGGTGAGCCAGGCGGCTCTCCTTCGTCCATTAGTTCTACCCATCTGTCCGGATCCTTGTCTCCTTTCTGCTGCGGATGTGCCTCCCGATCTTCCTCTCGAATATTCGGTCTTACACATGTATTCCTTTCGTCATTGCTCTCCACCAACTACAGTCTTATTGACAAATCCAAGATGCTGTCTGTAAGTGATTGAATGACCAATTCTTGTTCAGCAAGCTTTTCCTCCATGGTAGACAATCGCTTGCTCGTCTCTTCTTCGTCCTCCATCTGCATTCCCCCTATCTCATGACCTGTTTTAGCCATACCCACAGTAGGAATACCTATGGGTTCGTCCTTTCTCCCGTCATAGATAAAGAGCTTCCGTAGATGAGGCACCATCATAGCTTCGAACTGTTTCATGAACTCCATCCCTAACACGGCCTCATAGTGATCAATTCGCACTATGGTGAAAGCAACCTTTCCGGACCATTCACGAAGTACCATGTCCACTCGTTCAGCTATACCAAGGATCGTTGCCGGAGGAGAGTTTATGGTTTTCATTTGTGCCCCTGCCAGTACAACCTTTAACCCAAGTCTCCTCACAGTCTCCTCGCTCATGAAGTTATGTGAAGCGCCACTATCAACCATGGCCAGCACTTCAGTTCCTCCAATTCCCATTCGAACATACTCTAGTCCATTTCTCCTCGGTCTTTCTTCCATGTGATCCTTACCCACTTCTGCCTTTGAAGTAGCGCTGGGACCTTCTTCACTTACGGCCTTGTTGTGGTGATCGTTGGTAGAAGAGACCTCTATCACTGCATGTTCTTGAAATTGCGAGGTTTCCTCTTTGATTTCTTTATTTCTCTTTTGGTCCTTGATTTCATTCCTCAAGGCCCTGAGATGTTTCTCAAGGATCAAGCACTCCTCCCTTCTCTGGTTCAAGGAATGTCTTGTGCTTAACTCTTTGAGCTCTGCTTCCAATGCGAACCCCCTCCTTGTAAGCTGGAGAGATCTCTCTTCGTTGAAATTCGAGGCTTCATTACTCACGATGGCTCGGAGGCCTTTTTCCGTTTGGGCCAACCCTTTGCCACATTTCTTGAATGCCTTTTTCAACCTCTTCGATTCTGCAAGTATCTCCTCTTCAAATCCTTCCATGGTGGCGAACCCCTATTTCTTGAAGAGAGGTACCTCAGTACCCCTTGTAGAATCATTTTCGGTCTTCATCATTTCTGTGGACATCTACCCCAGACCAGGTAGATTCACCTTCAATTTTCGAACAACCTGTTCAACCTGTTTCCAACCGATGCACCTGCACTTGTTAACCGGCTTGAACGACCTGTTCCACATCTCCAACCGAGCTCTGATACCATCTTTCACGCCCCAAATATTTTTTTTCGTTATTAGGAGGTGCGGCACCACCTTACGCCGAGTTTGGGCGTATGTGGACTATGCCTTCGACTTCCAACACCAAACTCCAACCTACTGAATTAGTGTTCACTTAACTTCATAAACTGAATTATAACTTATACCAAACAGCAATATAATTCGCAATTATATTTGTTTACTTATAATTCAATTAACCATTAAAAATCGCAACAAAACAATGTAGAAACTTCAACACAAGTTTGCACGGGAGGGGCAACTCCCAACCAAGTTACGCCCTCACAATTTTATCATTAACTGTCAAATTCGTGTACAATATCGTGCGCCCGCGGCTGCACGAGTTTACAACAGGCCAATCCAAGATAAAGACTCGTGACCAAACGACAGGCCCGCGGCCAACGTTACAACGAGTCGTAGTTAAGTTTTATGACGAATCTGCGGTTGTGCGTTCTTAACAGGCCCGCGGCCAAAACGCCCAATAGACCGACAGTTCAAGTGTTACCCGTCTCGTTCAGCTCTCTGTTTACCAAGACCGGTGCATACAATATTGTGCACACTCTTGCGACTTTGTTTGTCGACCAACCCGCAGCTCAATCTGCGTTTACTGACCCCTACACCACCTCTGCTATCTGCGAGCTTCCTATGTCATTCGCACTTCTGCGTCCAACTTGCTCTTGAGAGGCTTGTTGATCAAATGAATGATCGAACTTGATGATTGCCAAATGACCAAGCGCGCTGCCTTTATAGGCTCCCTTGTCAATTTGGGGAGGGGTGTCGGTCTGCCAAGCCGACCCCCGATTTTGCAAATAGTCGCCCCAACTCCATGAAGCCGACTCGTTCAATTTGTCGAAGAGTTGTGTCTCCACCTTTGGCGGGTCGGCCTTTGTCGCACAAGGCCGCCCACGCCAAGGTTGGTATAACTTTCCCTTTGTTTCGTGTGTGCGTCCAACCTGTGCGTGTTCACCCCGTCGCAATTCGCCCCGCGTCATTTGCTGTTCGATGTTGCTCTTCGTTCGTTCGTGTTTTAACCCCGCGCCCCGCACGGTGTCCATTCGGGCGGGCGCACCTCGTGTCGCCCGGCTCTTCGTTCCGGCCCGCCGCTACTCGTCGCATTCCATGTGTCGTTTCGTTCAGGCGGGCGCACGTTCGTCCCGCCCTGCCCATGTCCCGGTCCGTCGCTACTCGTCACGTCCATGTGTCGTTTAGTTCGGGCGGGCGCACGTTCATGTCGCCCTGCCCATGTTTCGGTCCGCCGCTACTCGTCACGTCCGTGTGTTGTTCGTCGGGCGGGCGCACCTTCGTGTCGCCCTGCCTACGTTCAGACCCGCCACTTCGTTGTGTCTCGTGTAGGCATATCCGCCCTTGCTGCCCGTGTGCTGCCTTCGCCTCACCGGTTGTATCGTTCGTTCGGCGGGTGGGCGCACCTTCGTGCAGCCCTCCGCTCGTTCAGACTTCGCCTGGTCCGTGCCCGGTCCTCCATCCATCGTTCAAGTCATCGGGTGAAGACTTGCCTGCTGCCCGTGTGAGTCGCCCGCCGTCGTGCGGAGCGCCCAATTCCCCAGGGCGTGACAGCACCCCTTGAGAGAGAAGTAACACACGAGAATAAAAAGGTAGGAGAGAGTCTGAGAAGGAAGAATAAAAAAATGCTTCTCGAGACAGGGTGCAAAAAGGAATAAAGAGACATAAATTAGAATTGCAAGGGGAGTTTAACAAAATCAAACCCCAATGTTTGACGATGAGTCAAAAGAAAAGAAGCTACAGAAACTTGGTTGGTTAACATTAATAAATATTTCCATATATATGAATATAATCATAATATGAAAGCCTATGTAGAAATTTATCAACTACAAGGAAAAGTGACATTATGGTGGAAGGAAGTTAAGAAAGTTCAAGGAGTGGATGAAAAAGGGGTTACTTGGGAGCAATTCTAGCATTACTTAAAAATAAATATTTAAGTAAGCATTTTTATGATGATAAGGCAAGGGAGTTCTTGTTTGAGACAGTTAACCTTCGATGAATTTGTAGCCAAATTCAAATCCTTATTAAGATATGCCCCTTATATACGTGAAGAAAAGGAGAGTGCGGAGATTTATAAGCAGACTACTTGCTTTTATGAAAAAGTGGTTGGAATTCGACAATGATTAGACAATGTATGAAGTGGTATGCAAGCCTGAATTTTTTATCAACCGATGAAACAGGAAGGGGACAATATGAAAAATATGGACACAAAAAGAGGAAAATATGAAAATATGGACATAATAAAAGAAACAAAAGCGATAATTAAAAGTGGAAAAATTTTAACCTTCAAAAACTCTTACAAAAGACAACAAAATAAAAATTTAGATAAGAAGTAGCCATCCAAAATTTTAATAATA
>APFE030612061.1:131341-147274 GCA_000404065.3 Pinus taeda | reverse complement strand
ACTACACAGACCAGAGATGTGTCGCACTTTACATCCAGGAGACTCTTAAGCATCGAGAGCATATCCTTCAGCCTCCCGTCCGACCCAACACTACTCGTCAGATCACCTCTTTCTTCAGTACACTTCCCTCAGCCCGAGGAGTTAAGAGATCAACCAGCGAAGATACCGATCAGGCGAGCTCACATATATCGGCAAACCCTCATTCAGTTAAGAGGAGAAGCCCCTTGCCTACGAGGACCCAACAGCAGAACCGCGCCAGACATCTCCCCGCGAGGCAATCCAGGATCATTAGATCACGGAGACAACACAATGGGAGGCAACCAGTGACCACTATTTCAAGCCAGCAAACCTTACTGAACTACCCACAGTTCTCCTCTCTCGACCTCGGATGTTAGGAGAATCGGACTCCCACATTCGCGTCCCCAGGGTCTTCTTCACCAGTGATCCTGCGACGCAGTCTAGAGATCAGTCGGCGAGGCCGGGATCAGAGCTCCATACGCTCTCCCCGACCCGCCTCATTTTTATTTTCTATCTTTCTTTCAGTATTTGTCTTTATAAGGAAACCATTTGGTTCTCCTACTGGGCACGACCCCCTTTTGTAACCGATAGTCCCTTTGACCTACTTTGTGGTCATTCGTTGGACATTAATAAAATTATCTTATCTTATTATCTTATCTAGTGATCCTCCACACTGCCTGCCCAGTCAGCATTTGAATAATCATGCAGTTTCATATTTTCCGGCAGTGTATCTCAATCCATGAGAGATTGTGCCTCGAAGATATCTCAAAAGATTCTTGGTACCAATACAGTGAGGCTCAACCAAATATGAGCTCACCATGCTAATTGCAAAACATGTCTGGATGGAAGTTCACTAAGAACATCAATGCGAATGTGTTTATGAAACTCAGAGGCATTTCCCAAATCTGGTCCGACATCACTACCATATAACTTCTGAAAGTGAAGATCCTCGAGGTAGTCAATGGCTTGTAGTTTATCATTCCACATCTGGAATCCAACTCCCTCTTACTTCTGCGAATGAGAGGGTCTGCACCTGTTAGAAATAGGTCGTTCTTAGAAGGCACTGGTATGAGAGGTCTATCATCCACAACCTTCGAGCAATGGTTTGGATCAGTTTCACTCCTAGTGAATCTCAACTTCATCAGACAACTATCAATCCTCTCATACTACGCCCGGGGTGTTTTGCTCAAGCCATAGAGGGCTTTCTTCCACCTGTATACATGAGATTCCCGATCATGAATCTCAAAATCCTCGGCTTGCTCCAAACTTGTGGACCTACCACATGAGGGGAATGGTTCCCTTGTAAGATTTTCCTTCGGTACATCTCAGACATGTACTTTCATGCTCTTTTTGAATTCAGGCATCCCTGTCACCATTTGACTTATAGACCTCCTGTGCTATGTGTCAATGGACATGGTCCCCAGTGGACTTCCTCCAACTTGATACAACCCTGAACTCAAAAACATCTTCGAAAATTCTATTTTCAAACACGTACCTTTCCATCGATGAGTGCCACCTCGTAACCTTTGACTTCCATTGCTAAAATGGACACCAGGTTCTTGCGATCAGGTACATAAAAGAGATTCTGTAAATGAATAGAGTTACCCTCATTCAATTGAGGGGTAACATTCCCTACACCTTTTCCGGGATAGGTGGCATCAGTGCCAAGTATAATCCCATGATTGTTTCCATCTCTACCAAATTAGAGAGTGCACCCTTCTATCCGATGAAATGCCTTGAAACACTACTATCAATAAGCTAGATTCCCAAAGAATCTGAAGGAGAGGGCCAATACAAGATAACGCTTCTTTATCTTATCAAAAACAACATTTTATTCTTCATACCTGGGGTTCCTTGCGTTCTTTGAAGAGTCGGCCATTTCCTTGATGACCTGCATTACCTGTCATTCCTTTGATCATTGAAGATGTCACTGGAATGATTGTTATCTTCATCAAGAGATGTGTCTCTGCCATTCGGATACTCCTTCGCATAATGGCCGAACTTATTACAACCAAGGCATCTGTCGTTCCTTCCACCCCCGTAGATCCGGACTTCCCATTGAAATGATCTTTAGGTAGGCCATCAAAAACTTCTGTTGTGCCATTATGATAATATTCTCTGCTTCGATTTCACCCTTGGTGAATTTGAAGAGGGATAAGGAATCCACTGATCCTTTTATCCTTTCCCAACTGTCTTCGGTGATTGCTCTTTCACTCTTGCTTGGGCATTGTCTTCACCTCAGCTGTGATACCATGTTAATTTTAGGTATGTTCTATGCTTAGAGCAATTTATTTCAGTTTTCACAGTTAGCTCAATATCTTTTCCAGATTAGCAATCACATCAACATTAAAGTAAACTGCAGATAGAACATAAACATAAATCGCAGAAAACAAGCCAAGACAAGAGGATACAAGATGTGTGCTAGCCAGGGACAAACACCAATGTGGGGAAACCCTTGATCAATTCTTCTTATATGTTTTTCAATAGTTCAGCAGAGAGAGAGAGATAGTATGTTTACAACAGAAGTCAACACTTGACTTATCTAGATAAGAGAATAGATCATCTCTAAGAAGATGATACATGAGATCAGTTGAAGACATGCTACTTCAACTGATTCTACAAGGTGACTCCTTCACCTATCGTTGTGCTGCATTTCGTCATCATGCTGCACCTCACCGTGCTACACCATGCTGCACCCATCATCACTATGCTACATCTCATCATGCTTCATTAATCATGACTGTACCCATCACTGTATTACATTATGTGCCATTGCTGCACCATGTTGCCATACTGACCTATGTGCTGGCTACATCTTGCTTGCTTGTTGTCCCTAGCATGCTTGTTGTCCTTTGCATGCTTGCTGTTGCATGCTAGCTGTCCCTTGCACGCTCGCTGTAACATTGCATGCTTAGTGTATTTGCTGCTAAGTACCATACAACTGTCCCAATGTTAGTTAGTTGTCCCTTGCATGGCGCTCTCCTTTGGAGATAGATGCTTTGGCTGTTCCGGCAGTTCCCGGCAGTTTTGGCAGTTGCGGCTGTTCCCGACAGTTCCGCTAGTTTTGGCAATTCCGATTGTTCCCGGCAGTTCCGGCAATTTCAGCTGTTCCCGGCAATTCCAGCTTCTACCCTCTGCGTCAGCTTTCCCACCTGTTTCGGCAGTTCCCGGCAATTCCGGCTATTCCTGATAGTTTTGGCAGTTCCAACTTTTCCCGACAGTTCCAGCTATTCCCGACAGTTCTGGCTTTTGCCCTCTACGTCAACTTTCCGGGTTGTTCTCGCAGTTTTGGCTATTCTCAGCAGTTTCGACAGTTCGGGCAATTCCGGCTATTCCTGGCAGTTTCCAGCAATTCCGGCTATTCCCGACTGTTTTGGCAGTTCCCGACAATTTCGGTTATTCTCGGCAATTCCGACTATTCCCGACAATGTCGACTATTCCCGACAGTTCCGACAATTACGACAATTCTAGCTATTACGACTATTCCCGGTAGTTCCAGCAGTTCCCAGCAATTCTGGTTATTCCCGGCAGTTCCGACTATTCCCGGCAGTTCCGGCAGTTCCGACAATTCCGGCTATTCCCGATAGTTCGACAGTCCTAGCAGTATCGACAGTTCTGACAATTCTGGTTATTCCTGGCAGTTCCAGCAGTTCCGGGCAGTTCCAACAATTCCGATTATTCCCGGCAGATCCGGCAGTTCCGACAATTCCGGCTATTCTCGGCAGTTCTGGCAGTTCGTGGCAGTTCTGGCAATTCCGGTTATTCCCAGCTGTTTCGGCTTTTCCGGCTTTTCCCGCCAGTTGCAGCTTCTGCCCTCTAGATTAGGGCAGCGTTATCTCTTAGGATCTCTCCTCCTACTAAAACCCAAAGACAAGTAGAGAGGAAGAGATCCCAAGTGTGTTGAAATGACTTGAAGGCCACCTCTATTTATACTAAAACGTTGAGCACAAGTGAGGTTTATTTGGTTGTTGGTCGACCTTGACGAATTGTCCCATAACACAAATAAATTCATATCTCTGTGAATACTTATCGGAATTGGATGATCTTTAGATCAATCCTACACCTCTCGATGAGAGGGATCCAAGAAAAATATCAACTTCCATTAATAAGATGACACACATGGAGTTTGGCCCTAGTTGCCAATTTTAACAATAAGGCACTGGTCTCATCACAATAATCTAATCTATTCTCTCAACTTGCTAAAATCAATCAAGTGGCTAGGCCATTCAATCGTGTCTCCCGAACTTCTTGGTTGCCCACTGGTCTTTAATTTTTATATTCCATAGGGACTACCCTCCATAGCCTGTTGTTGGGAGACAACTAGAACAGAGAGGTCAGGGATTAGAGTGATAGCCCTTGACTTGAGTCTTTGTCGCACCGTGCCTGTACAATTTGAGGGACGACAAACTCCTCTCATCAAATTGAACAATATGAGACTAGGTTGATTTTTTTACCACTTGGACTGCTTTGTATTAGGAACCATGTATTGCCTCGGGAAATGTGAAAATTTGTCAATATGAGACTGCCATGCATTAGAGTTGTTTGAGAGATATTGCACCAAAGCCAAGGCCACCTACAAACTCTATAGATTCTAACCATTAGGTAAGACATATGTGCACCTTGACGTAGGTTGGACTAGCCCATGCATCGATGATCACCTCTACAATTGAAGCTTCCATAAAACCACGAGTCCTCAAGTAAGTCCACCATAGGCCCTCCAATCTTGTATAGAATGAAAGAAACCTAAAATGAACTACAATGGACTTCCCATGGTCTGACCAAGATCAATACGAACAAGACATAGGGTTGGGATACCTAATACAAAACCTCGCATCGCTGTTACAATGGTTTTGGCTTGTGACCTTGGGCTTACGATGGCGATGATAGATATTGCAAAGTTTTCATATGTAACCTTGCTGACATGAGGGGTAACAATAACCATAAGAACTTGATCTCAACAAAGGTCATTAAGAAGACAGAAATGCTAATGGCACCGCACCCCTAGCCATACACCATCAATTGGCCAAGCTAGAGAGAAGACATATGTGTTAGTAAAAAATATCATCTAGACTTAGGCAAGGTATCATGTGATGTTGCCTCACTTGAAGTTTGTGATGTTTTGTTAGGGAAACCATAAATGTGGAAGTGTCATGTTGTCTTCTAATCTAGGGCCTAGGCTTTGTGAAAATTTTTGAATCTAACACATCAGAAATACCTACTAAAATATCTGGTTTACTATCTCTTACTTGTTCTTTACATTGACAAGTTATTTAATAACATAAACAACGAAGTACACACAATTGCAGCCTTCACAAATATACAGATCAACAACTGAAATAAACTGAGACAACACTAGAGACACTGTTATTTTTGGACAATCGTCACAGAAAAACCCAATGTGGGAAAACCGGTGTAACATATATGAGGGTTTTATTATTAAGCAAATTTCTGAATACAAATAGGGTGCCAAAAATGGCTCACCCTTCAGAGAATATCCTCGGCAGTAGTACCTCTATCTGGAGACAGATATTTCGGCAAAATAGCAACTGAAGGATCAACCCCACAGTGACTTTGACTGTTCCTTGTGCTGGACAGCGAAAATTGCTCCAAGCACTCTTCTGGAACTGCATCACTCTTTTTGGAACTGCGTCACCCTCTCCCGGCTAATCTGCTCTCAGTTTGCCCCACAAAACCCCTTAGCACAGCCTCTTCAGCCCAACCTGTATAGCCTTGTGTTGCCTCTTCTGACACTTTGCTGCCTCTCTGATATGTATACTTTAGCCTTGGAATGAAATCCCTTGTTGAACTGCCCCTCACTGCAACTAATCTCTAACTCGATTTCCTCAGCAAACCCAGCCCCATAAAATCGAATTCTTGATCTCTTTTGGTGTGTCTCCAACTGACCCTCAAGCCTCCTCTGATACTTTTCTTGTTGACGATTCAATGACCGAGATTAAGTCCCTAATCAACAACTAAGATTAAAACATGCTTGATCCTCGTCACTTAGAACCTTCTCACTCATATTTTTATTAATACCATTAATATTTTTATTTTCCTAAGTTTAGACTTAGGAACTCATTAAAAATATTAATTATTTTAATAACTCCTCATTCGGGTGGAATTTCTCCAAACGATTTCTGGGTCTTGGAGATTTTGAAAATTCTATCACTGTAGCAACTGATTTATTTTATCTACTTATTTTCCAGTAAGTTATTTACAAAAACCCTTCAGTAAATATTAAAATAAATTCTACTACAGATATCACACCATAATACAGAAAGAAGTACATGCACAAGAATTGAACATATCAACACATATTTTTGGACAATTGTCCCTCGAAAAACCCAATGTGGGAAACCGGTGCAGCAGAGGAGGATTTTATTATTAGATAGCTTTTCAGAGTACACTGGGTGCCAAACTGGCTCACCCAATTGAGATAAATTCTCCGACACCTCTCCTAGGCTCAGGGTCAAATAAACTAGCCTCTCCGCAACTTCCAGACCCTTTGTGTCAACATTCTGCCTTTTCCCGTTGGCACTGGGCCTCTCTGCGTCACCCATGCAGGCCCTCCAGTGACTATGCAATCTTGCTGCCTTTGCGCCTTCTTGAGTGGCTCTTCTTCCGCCTTTCTGACCTCTGCACTGATCCTCTGGCACTGTCCCTGCCTCTCTGCTCTGTACTCGCTACCTCTTGCTGCAATCCAGACCTCTAGTTCGAATTTCACAGCAAACCCCGCTCCAGAAATCGAACTGACTAGTCTCCCTCAGTGTATCTCTAATTGACCCTCAAGCCTTCTCTTATACTTTTCCTGTTGATGAATCAACGTCAGAGATTAAGTCCCTAATCAACGACTAAAATTAAAATAGACTTGATCTTCGTCTCTTAGAAGCTTCTCATCCTTATCTATATTAATACCCATTAATATTTTTATTTTCCTAAGTTTAGACTTAGGACCTCATTAAAAATATTAATTATTTTAATAACTTTTCATCCGGATGGAATTTTCCAAAATGATTTCTGGGTCTTGGAGATCTCATGCTCTTTAGTCTCTCCACCAATTCTCATGGCTAAAGCACATCTGATGCTACCAAAAATCAACACTCCCTCTTAGCGAGGAATGTGCTCTAATAATACTCCACACTGAGCATCACTCTGATTATACGGCACCGGTACTTGTGCTGATGCTAAGCCTCCCCGCCCAACATCCTCTGCATTGCTACCCATGGCTCTATCATTGCCACTGCTACATCTGTACTGTCGCTCCCTCTGCATTCGTGCTGTTGCTGGTCTTTCTTTCCAACACTACATCTGCACTGCAACTCCCTCTGCATCTGTGCTACTGCTAGTCCTTCTTCCCAACACTGCATCATCATACCCATTTCTGCTACTGAAATGGAATCTTTATCATCCCCATCTTCTCCTTGAAATAATCAAACTTTGTTTTTCCAAGGGCCTTGGTAAGGATGTCTGCCACTTGTTCTCCTGTAGGAGTGTAGTTCAACTGTACGGCTCCTCGTTGGACACAGTCCCTGACAAAGTGACACCGAATATCAATGTGCTTTGACCGATCGTGAAATATTGGATTCTCAGATAGCTTGATGCAACTTTGATTATCACACATGATCCTGGTCGCTTCCATCTTTCTTCTGAATAGGTTCACAAGCAGTTTTCTAATCCATATGGCTTCGCACGAAGTTGTGCTTGCGGCCATATATTCTGCTTCAGCTGAGCTCAGAGCTACGAATTTGTTTCCTATTGCACCAGGGGGTCATTCTCGATCCAATGTTGAAACAGTACCCAGAGGTACTTTTTCGATCCATTGAACTTCCAGCCCAATCTGCATCAGTAAATCCACTCAATCTGATATCCTTACTCCTGGTGTACAAGAGTCCATAATCGACTGTTCCCTGTATATATCTGAGAACATGTTTTGCTGCTGCCCAGTGTACCCTCTTCAATTCCACCATGAACTGACTGAGGGTGTTGACAGCGTAACAAATGTCTGGCTTGGTATTGACCAAATACATCAGGGACTCTATGAGCTGCCTGTATAAGGTGGTATCAACATCCTTGTCTTTTGATGCATCAATTTTCTTCCAGTTGGTGATCATTGGAGTAGCCATGGATCTACAGTCCTGCATCCTGAATCTCTTCAGAATTTCTGTAGCATATCTCCCTTGTCCAAGGAAGATCTCCCCTTTTTGTTGCCAAACTTCCAACCCCAGGAAATGATGCATCTGTCCCAAATCCTTCATGTCGAATTTTGTGGGTAGATTCTTCTTGCAGTCCTTGATGAGCCTGGATGATCCTGTCAGGAAGATATTGTCCACATAATACTAGGATTAGAGGCTCATTCTCTACAACTAGATAGTAGAGATTTGGATTTGCGTCACTCTTGATGAACCCCATCTTCTATAATTAGCCATCAATTCGACCATACCATGCTCTAGGTCCCTATTTCAGCCCATACAAGGCTTTATTCAATTTGCATACATGAGACTTCTTCTCATGTGTCTCAAAGCCTTCTGGCTGTTCAACGTATACCTCCTCTTCTATTACCCCATTCAGGAATGTTGTTTTGACATCCATCTGATGAATCTCCCATGCCATCTGTGCTGCAAGAGATATCACGATTCTAGTAGATGTATACCTGGCTATTGGGGCGAAGGTCTCTTCTTAGTTAATTCCTTCCTTCTGAGCATACCCCTTAGCCACAAACCTGGCTTTGTATTTTTCCACACTGCTGTTTGCAACGTATTTAATTTTGTAGATCCATCTCGAACCCACCACCAATTTGACTTGAGGCCTAGGGACTGCCTCCTAGACATCATTCACCATTATAGAGTTGTATCCCTCTACCATCGCATTCAACCAAACCTGATGTTGAGCAGCCTCCTGAAAATTGGAACGCTTCCCATCCTGAGCTACTAATGCTTGATATCTATCTGGTTGTTTTCGCTCTCTTTTATTGTTTCTTGGTGCATCGATGAAATCTTCTGCATCTCGCAGTATCTACCGAAGTTCCCTTCTTGTTCTTCCTCTGGTAGCAGGTGCTTCTGTTAGCTCCTCCTCCTGTGATTCTTCCTGTTCTGAGGGAGAATTTTTGGCTTCCGTTGGTTGAAGTGGTTTGACCAACGACTCATCTTTTGACTGCTCCTCGGAAGACATTTCTTGAGATTTTCTGAAGGCCCTATCTTCCATGAACTTCACATCTCGTCGAACTACTACCTTCCTGCTCCCTGGAAGATAGATTCTATATGCCTTAGCATTCTCGCTATATCCTACTAGATATTCTTTCTTTGCAGTTTGATCTAACTTTTTCCTTTTCTCCTTGGGTATATGACAATATACTAAGCTCCCAAATATCCTGAAATGGCTGACTTCAGGAGTCTTTTCATGGAGACTTTCTCTGGAGTGATCTTGCCCAATGCCCTATGAGGAGTTCTATTCTGGACATAGACTGCCGTGTTGCATGCTTCTGCCCACAAGAATTTTGGCATATCCTGATCATACATCATGGCCCTAGTTGCTTCCACGATAGTCCTATTCTTCCTTTATGCTACTCCATTCTGCTCTGGATTGTAAGGAGTTGTCCACTCTCTTTTGATGCCCTCCTTAGCGCAATAATTAGTGAAGTCCTTATTGACATATTCTCCACCATTATCTCAGCGCAAAACTTTTATTTTCTTCCCTGTCAGATTCTCCACTAGAGCCTTGAACTCTTTGAATCGATAGAAGACCTCATCCTTGGTTTTCAGAAAATAAATCCAAGTTTTCCTTGAGTGGTCATCAATGAAGGTGACGAAGTATTCGACACCACTAAGAGCTTTAGTGGACATAGGTCCACAGATATCTGATTGTGTCAATCCTACTACACTCTTGGCTCTGTTTTTACTTTTAGGAAATGCCACTTTGGCATACTTGCCCAGAGCACATCCTCTGCATACATCATCTCGTTCTGTACGAAGATCTGGAACTCCTGTTACAGTTTTCCTGAGAATTCTCAGAGCCCCATGGTGCATATGTCCCATTCTTCTGTGCCATAGTTCGTTCAAATCCTTGTCTCCATTATTGCCTATCAGTGCCATTAGTGATTCTAGTTGTAATCTGTACAACCTGTTTTTTTGATTCCGATCTGCACTTTCCTTTTCCAGCTTGGGTGTTTGACATATACTTTCTCCTTGATGAAGAAAATGTCATAGCCCTTGCCTTGAAGTTGCGATATGGAAAGTAAGTTCATCCCTAGTCCTAGTACATGCAGCGCATTGGTAGCACGAAACCGCTCTCCTGTTTTTGTTTGAAAAACTATGGTACCCTTCCCTACTGGAGTACACTTTGCCTTATTCTCCATGGTGATCTAAAAATTCATCCTTCCCGGATTCCTGTCATATGCCAGGAGGCACTCCATTGTCTATATACCATACCTCTGATGATGTAGAGCTTGTCAAACAAGCAACTTCTTCTTCCAATCTGGAAGCCAACATAGAAAAATCGAAATTACCATCTCTTGTGCAATTTTCTGAAAATCTACACGAGTCTCCTGATGTAGATGCCTTTGCATCATGGTCTCGACCCATAATTGATTTTGCCTTCCTATCTCTGATTACTTGCTGTGATACCGTGTGAAATTCTATCACTGTAGCAACTGATTTATTTTATCTATTTATTTTCCAATAAGTTATTTACGAAAACCCTTCAGTAAATATTAAAATAAATTCTACTACAGATATACACCATAATACAGAAACAAATACATGCACAAGAATCAAACACATCAATACATATATTTTTGGACAATTGTTCCCGGAAAAACCCAATGTGGGAAAATCGGTGCAGCAGAGGAGGATTTTATTATTAGATAGCTTTTCAGAGTACTCCGGGTGCCAAACTGGCTCACCCCACTGAGATAAATTCTCTGGCACCTCTCCTAGGCTCAGCGTCAGATCAGCTAGCTTCTGTGCAGCTCCCAAACCCTTTGGGTTAGCATTCTGCCTTTTCGCGTTGGCACTGGGCCTCTCTGTGTCACCCATACAGGCCCTCCAGTGACTACACAGTCTTGTTGCCTCTGCGTCTTCCTGAATGGCCCTGCTTCTGCCTTTCTGATCTCTGTGCTGATCCTCTGGCACTGTCCCTACCTCTCTGCTCTGTACTCGCTACCTCTTGCTGCAATCCAGACATCTAGTTCGAATTTATCAGCAAACCTTGCTCCAGAAATCGAACTGACTGGTCTCCCTCAGTATATCTCCAACTGACCCTCAAGCCTTCTCTTATACTTTTCCAGTTGATGAATCAACGATCGAGATTAAGTCCCTAATCAGCTGCTAAAATTAAAATAGACTTGATCTTCGTCTCTTAAAAGCTTCTCATCCTTATCTTTATTAATACCCATTAATATTTTTATTTTCCTAAGTTTAGACTTAGGACCTCATTAAAAATATTAGTTATTTTAATAACTTTTCATTTGGATGGAATTTTCTAAAACAATTTTTGGGTCTTGGAGATCTCATGCTTTTTAGTCTCTCCACCAATTTTCATGGCTAGAGCATATCCGATGCTACCACAAATCAACAGAGATCTCATGTGCCTTAGCCTCTCCACCAAATTTCATGGCTAGAGCACATCCGATGCTAGCAAAAATCAACTCCCTCTTAGCGAGGAATGTGCTCTAGTAATGCTTCACCATAGAAACATCACACTCATCTTTCCCGTCAGTACCTGTGCTGATGCTTGGCCTGCTGCCTCACATCCCCTACATTGTTGTTTCCTGCGCTACTGTCCATGACACTGCCACTACCACTACTACATCTGTACTGCAACTCCCTCTCAACATGTTGCATCGTACTGCCCATAGCACTGCCACTGCTAACTGCGGCACTGCAACTCAGTTACTGAGAAGTAAGTAATTGGCTTCACCCAAACGCTGACTTCCCGGTCAGTCTGGAAGCCTCGTGATGTTGAAGTTACCTCTGCTGCTATCCTATGCTCCCTCTGCTGCCACTGCGCTGCTGCAACCTCTTCTGTGCCTCTCGCACTGTTGCAACCTCCACTGTGCTACTACAGACTTTTGCACCCTAGCACTGCCTTATCGCTCCATAACACCTTGCTCCACCCAACACTTGTTATCATGCTACTGTCGTTAAGGGCTCCCGTAGCCTGATATGATCCAAGAGTTCGGGCACCTCAATGATCCTGCCCGTGTATGTAGTCCTCTTGACTACAACTCTATGTCTCCCCACCTCTTCTCTAGAGGCGCATGAGCACTCATGGCATAATTGTCATCAATCTCGATATCATTCTCCATCTTTGCTGAAGCTGCCTTTGAGTCAGAAGCTTCTCCCTTGCCTTTCTTCCTGTGGCACTGAGAAACATAATGTCCCATCTCCCCACAATTGAAGCACTTGACCTTAGAGATGTCCTTCTTCTTCCTCTTCTAAACCCCCTGCTGTCCTGCAGATGCTAGAGCCGCATCCTCCTCCTCCTCTTTCTTGACTCGAACACCCTTACCGCTACTCCCCGCCTTGGTCAACATCCTGATCTCTTCCTATCGAAGCGCTGCCCACATCTCCTCCCAACTAGAGAGATGTTGATTTGGGGGAGCATTGATGTATTTTAGCCACGACAATTGGTGGAGAGGCTAAAGCATATGAGATCTCCAAGACCCAGAAATGGTTTGGGCAGAATCTATCCGGTTTGGGAGATATTAAAATAATTAATATTTTTAATGGAGTTCCTAAGTCTAAACTTATGAAAAATAAATATTAATGGGTATTAATGTAAAACTGGGTTAGAATGGTCCTAAAGTCATGGATCAAGCCAAATCTAATCTTAGCCATTGATTAGACATTTAATCTCGATCGTTGATGGACCAACGAGAAAAGTATAAGAGGAGGCTTGAGGGTCAGTTGGAGAACACACTGAGAGAGATTAAGAACTCGATTTTCTGGGGTAGGGTTTGCTAAGGAAATTGAGTGAGTGATCAGAGTTGTAGCTGAGGGGCAGTGAATACATAGAAGAGAGGCAGAGTTAGTACCAGGAGGATCAGCGCAGAGCCAGCTAAAGGCCACGCAGAGGCAACCAAGAGCTGCGTAGAGGCAGAGAGGGCCAGCGTGAGAGACGCAGAGGCTCCAGAAGTGGACGTAGAGCCTAGAGAGGCTGACGCAGGACCTAGAGGTAGCGCTGGGAGCATTTCGTGGGACAGACTAAGAGCTGGAGAGCTGGATAGGGTGACGCAGTCCCTATCAGAGTGACGCAGAGCAACGAAAGCTGCATTGTTGATGTGGGATCGTTCATCTGGTGATTTAGCTGGAATATCTGTCTTCGATTGAGAGGTACTACTGCCGAGGGCATTCTTTGTTGGGTGAGCCATTTCTGGCACCCAGGTTGTATTCTGAAACTGCATAATATTAAAACCCTCTGAATAGCTGCACCGGTTTTCCCACATTGGGTTTTTCTGGGGACATTAGTCCAAAAAACAATGGTATCACTTGTGTGCTTGTTTAATTTCAATTGATGATCTGTATGTGTTGATATTGTACTTGTATTTATTTTCAGTATTTACATGGTAAATAACTTGTTAAGTAATTGAACAAGTAGGAAGAAATAAATCAGATAGTACAGGAAGAATTTCTAACGGGTTAGAACTTAGAAACTCCAATAGGAGAGTCGCTCTGCCCAAAATGCTTTGGACAAACATCTCCTAGTCCTCGGAGACTGCATTCAAAGCAGTCTTGACCATAAACTTTGGATCCGGTGTAGACCCCATGGAAGTAAGCTGGCCACGAATTCCTTGCAACCTGAGAAGGAAGAGATCTATCTCCTCTCCTTTCTGCATCTGATATGACCTTAGCTGATCTTCGAATAACATCTTTTGCTGCATGGAAGAGCCCTGGTATAAGGTGGTCAGGGTCTCCCACATCTCCCTTGCTATTGACTTTTCAGCAATATGTGGTATTACATGATCCTTGACCCCATCTAGGATCATGCATTTCGCTTTCGCCATGGCCTCCTCATACTTCTCATTTGCATCAGGGTCAACTGGGACAGCTACTATTTTCAAGGCATAGTCCTTGATGTGATGTTTATCCAGGATTGTCAGGTTCCTGACCTTCTAGATGACAAAATTGGAAGCCTCTTCCAACCTGTCATGATCCCTCAATCTGTTCACTGCCATCTTTGCTCTTCTCCGCTAGACTCCCTCTGAGTCTTGATTTCCCTCTCAGAAATCCTCTAGCCAACTGTCGAATCACTACTTTTCAATCCTCCTTTGCTGCTGCAACCCGGATCTAGATTTCTTGGCTAGAAACCTGTCTTGGTAGTGCTTCCCTCTACCTTGGTTCTGTCTCCTTAAACATTGTTCTGCACTAACAAACACAACGTCCGACCAACTCCTCAAATCACAATCTGCACAACTCCTTTAGCCTCGACAACTGAAGAATCTGAGCCCTTCAGGCTCTGCGTAATCACGGCTTGGGCTGAATCTGCTCCTCCCGGCCAATTGTGTCAATCCTTCCTGGCTGAGAAAGATGACGTGGCTTTGTGTGAGCCTGTTCTGCCCCACTCTACCTCTGTCTCTACACTGGCCCTTCTCCTAGCTCAGAATGTTGACGCAGGCTCTGCGTGAGCCTTTGCGTCGCCCTCTTTGCACTGCATCACTACTCCTCTTGCCTCTTCAGCTCTGGAACAACGCTGTCTCTCGGGACAACTGCTTCTCTGTTGCAAATTCTCAGATTTCTTCGGCTGGTGTCTTCAGTCCTCTTTGATCTGCAATCCCTCTGATACCATGTGAAAATTTCTGAATCTAACACATCAGAAACGCCTACTGCAATATCTGGTTTACTATCTCCAACTTGTTCTTTACATTAACAAGTTATTTAATAACATAAACATCAAAGTAAACACAATTGCAACCTTCAAAAATATATAGATCAACAACTGAAATAAACTGAGACAACACAAGGGACACCATTATTTTTGGACAGTCGTCCCTAGAAAAACCCAATGTGGGAAAACCGGTGCAACATATATGAGGGTTTTATTATTAAGCAGATTTTTGAATACAACTAGGTTGCGAGAAATGGCTCACCCTTCAGAGAATATTCTCGGCAGTAGTACCTCTACCCGGAGACAAATATTCCGGCAAAACAACCAGATGTTCCACCCCACAGTGACTCTGACTGTTCCTTGTTCTGGACAACTAAAGCTGCTCCAAGCACTCCTCTGGAACTGCGTCACCCGCTCCCTGCTGATTTGCTCTCAGTCTGCCCCACAAAACCTCCTTAGGCAACCTCTTCAGCCCAGCTTTAGCCTCTACAACCCTCTGCGCTGTCTGCATCAACGTTTATAGCTTTCTGCATCAACCTTTGCGTCCTTTGCATCTGCCTTTGCAGCTTCTGCGTCCTCTGCGCTGTCCTCCTTAGCCTCTGCATTAGCCCTCCTAGGATCTGCGCTGCCTCTTCTGGCACTTTGCTGCCTCTCTGATATGTATTCTTCAGCCTTGGATCGAAATCCCTTGCTGAACTGCCCCTCACTGCAACTGATCTCTAACTCGATTTCCTCAGCAAACCCAGACCCAGAAAATTGAATTCTTGATCTCTCTTGGTGTGTCTCCAATTGACCCTCAAGCCTCCTCTTATACTTTTCTTGTTGACGATTCAATGGCTGAGATTAAGTCCCTAATCAACGACTAAGATTAGATCTGACTTGATCCTCGTCACTTAGAACTTTCTCACCCATTTTATATTAATACACCTTAATATTTTAATTTTCCTAAGTTTAGACTTAGGGACCCATTAAAAATATTAATTATTTTAATATCTCTTCATCCGGGTGGAATTTCTCCAAACGATTTCTGGGTCTTGGAGATCTCATGTGCCTTAGCCTCTCCACCAAATTTCATGGCTAGAGCACATCCGATGC